>ML778296.1:211884-252082 GCA_009831015.1 Picea engelmannii | reverse complement strand
GAAGAACCAAGGTCCCATGTAGAAAGGAAATCCACCATGTTGAAGTAGTCCAACCACCATTGTAAGCCCGAGTCCCATGTCCAAGTGCTCATGTGAACTCCCCGTGGAAGATTTTGGAACCCAATAACCAACTCCAAATGATGATCCAAAGACTGACACCTATCATGTGGATCCAAATAAGAATATCCATCTACATAGTGGAAAATGGTCGTAGCAGAATCTAGAATGAATAATACCACTGTAGAATATGTAGACTAAATGCTGGTAACTAGCTCCTGATGTGGGACTTTGATGTTCTCTACAGAAGGTGGAGTAGAGTCATCAAATAAAATATGAAAGTGGTTGTCATCCCAGAAATGACAACTATCCATATACCAATCATCACAATCTGCCTCAAAATCATACCAAGCATATATTTATTGATTATATTCGTCCCTGAGGCCCTCCATAAGAAATATCTCTTGCGTGTTTTTCAATGAATCTTGAATACTATGAAAACTATCATTGAGGTTGTCTGTGAGGCGGTCTGTGAGGCCATGTGCAAATGCATCCAATGTGTGAAACAATTGGGCTTTGAATGATTCAATAATTTCTTTTAGGTTTTGAGAATAAATATCCATCTGATCACCCTATGAACTATTTTGTCCTGCATCCGTCACGAAAAAACCCCAAAAATAGACCCAATAAGTTTCGGCAGAAAATCGCGGTTTTTTCTGGAAAAACCCTAAAAAACTGTTGAACTTAAAATGCTCATAACTTCACTTCCCGGACTCCGTTTCAGATGATTTTTTTTTCGAAATTGGGTGAAATTGTGAGAAGAATTCAGATCTGTAATTTATTTGGGCAGATTCGTCCTCCAAATTCTACATAAATTATTAAAATAAATAAATAAATAAATAAAAAAGCGTCGTCGTCCGCAGAAAAAACCCTGAAAATTTGCAGATTTTAAAACCTCGATATCTTGACCTTCCGGACTCTGTTTCAGACGTTTTTTTTTTTTTTTAACTTGGGTGTTTTTCTGAGAGGAACTCATATCTACAACCCTTTTCTGCAAATTTTGTACAAAAATATACTGAAAATGTCTGGAATTTCGCGGCCCTCTTTTTTCTTCTCCGAAAAAAAAAAATCTGCAAAAATAAAAAATAGTTGCCCACAACTCCGGCCGTGGAAAGTGATCTGATACCACTTGTTAAGTACCAAGATATATCTACCAATATAATAACCATAAATATTGAATACACAATAGATCCACAAAGAAATATAGAAGAAACCACATTCTATTATTATCAAAACCCTTGAGGTAGGGCAACACCATACAATGGATCCTATTACGGAAGGGATCCTCTCATGCTCACTTGCCTCTTCGAGGGGGCATCCTCCTATTGAGCTACCGCTCCAAATACAATACTTTTTTTCATGTCTCATTACATTGCTTGAACCCCTTTATATAATGCTACCATCACCTAAGAACATTCTAGAGGAGGAATCTTCTAGAAGTAGAACCTTCTAACAAGTCCTCTTACATTTATTATATCTAATTATTCATTTATTATATCTAACTACCATAGTGGGTCTTATTTAATAATATAGTGGACCTAGTCCACCTTACATTGAATGACCTCCACTATTATCACTATGGGCCCTCTGGGCCCCCCCACTACCTCTCTAGCTACCTTACACCATAGGCTCAATACTGCAAGCAAGGGTGTGAGATGAAATCACAACTTAACACCAAAAAAAGTCCCTTTTCATAATATTAGTCTACTTGGTTTGAAAAAGGGACAAACTTGTACAAAATAGATGTCCTTTCAAATCCAATTTATGAGTGTGAAAGAGACAAGTTCACTCAGCAATCTTTTTGCTTTTTGAAAATGAGTCAGAAAATATCTTAACTAAGACTCATGACCTTTCAAATCCAATTTAACGAGTGTGAAAGGAACAAATTCACTTGGCAATCTTTTCTCTTTTTAGACGAGTCGGAAAAGAGCTTAAATCAGACTCGCTTGGGAGTTTCTAGGCGGCATGTCACAGGGGAGGCCAAGGCCCCTGTGCTGGACTTTTGTGAAATGTTAGTATCTTACGAATAGTTGACACAAGCTTGGGAAAACCCAAAGCTCTCCAAGTAGAAGAGGATAAAGTGCTAGTAGAGGTTACCGTCTCCATGATATATCGGACAATGTCTCTTACTTGAAAGGAAAGAGGTGGAGACATTGGACACCCCACAAGACCATCCCAATCAAAGAGAACTACCCCAGGACTTGGAGGGAGAGTAAAACTCTCTCTTGTTCAGAAGGTGTAGTATCAGAAATGTTAATGACATGGTTGAAGGATGCATCACCCTCCAAAAGCATAGTTGGATTGACCAGAGGTTGCACTGGTACGACCACTTCTTCAACTCCGGGTTGAATAAGATGTGTGATAGAAGGGATAGGAGACACATTGCCCTTGACAATGGGGGTGTGGTCAAGAGAGGATTGCATCAGCATTACTACCATGTCAATCAAAGGAGAAACAGGGTGCAGGGAAACCATAGACACCTCAGAACCCGAAGGGCCCTCAGGTGAGAACCATGCTTCTAGTATCCCAACAGTAGCAGCACACAAACGATTAAGGTGAATTCCTTTGCAAGTCCTGCAAAGGAATTTGGGCTTACTTCTAAGACGTCTAGGATTCTCTATCGTATGAATACCCCTAGTGTCATTTACAATGGATGGTGGCATGTTCTCAGTGTGACTGGCAAAGGCTGGAGAGTCATCTCCCACATGATGTACAGAGGTTGGAGATGTGACATCGATATGACTTGTGGTGACTAGAGTGATTCCCCTAGCATGACTAGTAGTGGATGGTTGCAGGTCTTCAACATGACTTGCAGAGGTCATTGACCAATATCCAACATAACTAGCAATGGTTGGTGATGGAGCTCCAGTATGACTGGAAGTGACTGGACTAGTGGTGGTGAGTTGTGGAATTTGAGATCAAGGTCCCACGAAAGATTGGTTTTGAAAGATTGTAAGCCAGGAAGGGTCCTGGTTTACACCATGTCCCTGTCCGAAAAGGTAGTATCCTATGCCTAATTGATCCATATAGGTTTGTACAAGCATCATCACTGAAGAAGATGTTTGCGAAGAAACAAAAGTATGATAAGGATTATTCAAGTGAGGATATGCATTTCCCCCATGTGAAGGGGTTATGTGAAGAGGATAGCCGTAACCATCAAATTGATTCCCTCTGTATGAAATACCAGAGTACATATGTGGACCCGCCATGAGAAAAGTGTTCGTAGGAACCAGCATGGCGGATGAAGGATACACGGATGGGGTGTAATGAGTAGAAAAACCACCCATTTGAGTACTGTCTCCTGAAAAATCATGGCTAAGAATGGATCTGTAAGAGAGGAGATTTCAACCCCCCATAGTGAGAGTTGGTTGAGGGGAATGACTCATATCTAATGAATATGTAGACAGCGGGGCCATGGTGCCCCCGGATCCAATGTTAGGATTCATATAAGTGGGCCAGGGAGAGGATGGCACGGGTGAAGTTATGTTTGGCATATCAATAGGAAAATTATTAGAGGCCCAAGGCATGGAATGAGTTCCATAATTTTGCATACCATTATGAAAATAAAACGGATTTGTCCCCATGAAATGAGTGAACATCATGGGGGGGAGGGGGTAGTAGTAAAGGAGGGAATCGCAGGAACTCCACTATCCATGATAATGACAACACAAAGCTCGGTATAAAATCTCAAAGGCCTTCTAATAATCAAAGAGCACACCAAAAATAATCAAACGACCAATATGCACACAAACAAGATAAAGTGGTTGAAAGGGACCTCCCTCCATAAAGTAGGTATGTCTCACCCAAGAGGGGCCTGAGACTGCCTGCTAAATATCAGAGGTATCATAATCATTTATAAGGGCCCTCATGGGCTTAACAAACAGCCAGTCAGACCCCCCCAGAAAGGTAATCCTCCATAAAGGTTGTGTGTTGTCTGACCTTTATCTGACCTAGGGTACCTGCAGAATAACCCCTGCAAGTAACCTATGTGGCACCTAAGTCAAGAAACTAAGAAACCATGGTATAACTTATGCATAAGAAAACAGTCGTAAGTCAAGTCCCCTGTATGGGTAGGGTAGCAAAGCCTGGAACCTTGAAAGCACTACCTCTCATGGAGGTAAGGGAACTACCAAGATCCCCATATACGAATAGATCCCCAGAAATATATCTGACGCTAAGAATGTATCGGGGGATATCCCTTCAACCGAACTCATGTGACCTCGTGCTTAACTCTGGTGTAAGCAGAGCCTCCTGATATTACCGACTATACAATGGATTTCTCCACTCCCTTAGTCATACACATATGTTGATTTAATAGCCTTGGAGAATTTTACTCACAAAATCCTATTCCAACTAAATCCTAAGCTAGTTTGTGCACCCTGGAAAATAAAATCGTTACTAATCAATTTTAAATTATAGCGTTAATTTTAATGGCTTTGCTTACTCAAAAGGTGTGGTAGTGAAACTAGTGATGTTATGACTCAGCAAGTAAAATAAATGAATATGAATATAATGCAAAGTCCTAACTTCAATTTCCAATAAATGATATGCTTCCTAAAAATGCAATTTTCAATTCAATTCTACAATTATAAATAAAAATGCAATCTTTCTTTACATGCACTTAGATAAATGACAAAGACTCAAGAGATCAAAATGCCAATCAATGTAAAATGCCTAATATTTTTGTATTTTCAATATAAGAAAAATGAAAATGCAAGGATTGAACAACAAATCGATATAAAGAATCTATTGTGTATAGACAGAGACAACCTAAGTAGGATATCAAGGAGCAAAACACCCAGCCCAAGGTGCAAGGACAATCAAAATGAAAAGATGATTAGAAAAGCACCGCCCAAAAATTCAACCAAAGATAGGTTTCTTATCATTCCACGAACACTTAACAGTCACTACATAGACCCAAGAAGACTCAAAAATCATCAAAACCTACCCAACAATCAAGCAACAAAGGTTGATGTGCACGATTGTTCAAGGGAAAAGCATGTATGTACGTAGCTTACAGAAGGACAGCACTCATATGTACGCAACTTTCAAGCAAAAACCCGCATATATGTGTCAAAACACAACAAAGATAAGGAGAAGGTTGAAAGACTTAGACCCAGAGTGAACAGAGATTGTCAAGCAATCATATGACAAGAAACTCAATATGAACGAGAGCAATCTAAGGAGAAAAACACTCCAAACCCCAAAAAAGAAGATTCATTCCCCAGTATGGTTTCCAATTCTATTACAAGGAAAATCTCTCTATGTCTAGGGGTAAACCACAATAGACCGAAATGACTGTAGAAATCAACTCTATTCTCAAGTATGCTATATAGACAAATATGATAGCAAGACAATATAAAAGGCCTACCTCATCTGGATGTTTGACGAAGTCCATTGTTGAGCACTTGACCCAAAGAAATACACCTACAACTAGTCATCAACAACCAAGCAATGCAAGCATATGGTGATAATATATAATGTTAGCACATTCAATAGAATAATCCTTCAACATTCATAAAAAATACACCCATAGAATAATAATTCAAATATTTTCAAGATATTGATTGGATGAGAAAAGAGTATTTCTATTAATATATAACCAGCAGAAGTGAATAAGTTACAGAGTTCTGTGTCGGCACAGTTCGGAACCGAGAAACTAAGTTCCTTCTATTTGGGCCTCCACCACTCCAATCCTCCACCAAAGGCAAGCTCATATAAGAGAGACGATGAAGTTCTCAATCAGTAAGGAAAGAGCTCGGGGGCTGAACAATGTATTAAGACTTAAAGGATAAAGGGATGTAGATTCAATGTGAAGTGAATAATTCCTCCAGAGTAACTTTTCTCTCAAATTTGAATTATTTCTCTTCCTTTCCATAGCTCGAATTTGGCCCATTTATAGCCTTCAATTGGAACTGAAGGGCCGAGTCGGAACGTTTCCAATATATGGAAGTCCAAGGATCATTGATCTCGTGAAGTGACATGGAAACCCAACACCATTTTTCAATTTTAGGCACATTTCCCGATGTATGTGGGTTGTAGTGGTGCAAATTGCGTATATGCATGTTGTATAGTGTTAAATTTTAAGCTATTATTAGGTTACCTTTCTATTTACTAGATAACAATAGCATAGACAGGATCACTGAGAGAAACACAATTGTTGGTGCAATTATTTACATAATATATTACCAAACATAAATTATCAACTGGGATTCGTAATCAAAAGAGTTGATGCACTATATATGTCGATAACAGATAGGTTCCTATGTCTGATGAGTATAGTTCAATCAAGAAAACCATATAAAAAACCAATACTATGTTTTCAAACTTCAAAGATAACACTCTTCACACAGTTCATAAATTAGAAAGCAAAACTTGCTATCATGCACTCAAAAGATTTCACCCAGATAATGCCTTGTCCATTTACAAGCTCATGAAGTGGAAAAATGGACTTTGAATTAGTTATATGTAGCTACTACTCTTAGCAATCAAATCTGGGTACACTTCAACAATACAACTCCAAACTTAGAAGAGAAAACTGATAACAAAATTTCTCAAGCAAATAATGAATCAAAAGGTTCTTTCTTAGGTGACAAGTATGTTCATTAGAGGCTCATGAAATGAAAAGATGAACTTAAGAGCTATCTCTTGGAGCAACTAAAATAACAAGTGGGATGCTCCATTAAATCTCATGTATGGTGAAATATGGAGATCCAACTATTCCTGCATTACCACACTTTGCAACAAATTTGAATAGTGAAATCAAACAAAATAACATGAAATCAAAATAACAAATACATGAAATGAAAATCTACACTAACAATTTACAATAAGCTTACCAAATTGGATTGGTGGCCCTTTCCAATGCCAACATGGAATCTTTTAGATCACTAGATGTTAACTTCTAGGAGAGACAAAATCACTGAATTCAATCTTGCATTAATCTCCAACAAGTAGGTTTACAAAAAGAGTCTTTTCATGAATCCATTCTACATCATAACAATTCTCCTTTAAGAAACATTCTTACATCATGATAATTCCCTTATATTCAAACCTATGAGGTCTTATTTATACATAAAATCCATGGAGGAATGGATGAAACCGAATCCCCAAGCTAAGAAAACAATTTTTACAATTTTAGGATAAATCCCAAAAATCTGTGTTTTTTAACAATTTGGGCAGATTCGATTTAGTCCCCCACCCATATCTCCCAAACCAATTCTAATTTTGAAAAACGGCTCACTCACTACTCAATTTTTCATATTCTGGACAAAACCCATGTATTAGAATTTCTAGAACTGATACCGTATGCACGAAAATCGAGGTGCAAGTTGGCAGTTTGAGTTTTTTTTTATAATTTTGGCATAATCATTTCCCCTGAGATAGAGGTCCACACGTGTGATATGGGTGAATTTTGACTCATGTTTTCGCATGAAAACATCATTTTGGACAAAACCCATGTACTCGATTTTCCTCTAAAAGTTTTCCAAAATTTTGAATTATTTCTAGTACCGGATTAACACAGGTTGGTACCAGAATAGGTGGAGCCTTGGTACCAGAATAGACTGGGTACCAGATCATGTTTCTTAAGAGTCAAAGTGATTAGGATCATACATAATCAAACATTTAATCGAATTAACTCAATAAAACTAAACAAATCATGCTTCAATCATAAGTTACCTCTTATGCACGTGAACAAGGTCATCGAGTGTATTTATGGAGGAAACAGTCAATTAGATACACATGGAATAGGTAGAATAGGCTCAAATAGAGGGTAATATAGGGAATTAGAAGTGTCAAAACCGAGACTCAACATTCCCCCATGCTTAAGTCAATGCATGTCCTCATGCAACAATAGTCTTCAAAATTTCACAATTGATGATACTCTTCACTCGATCAAGCATTCCCTAAAGTTTCATCCTTCTTCAGCTCTTAAGTTTCTATTTAAACAATATAAAATTCTTGGCTTATGCTTCACATTCTTACTCATGGAAAACTAGTTATGGTGACAAAGTGGAGTCATGAGTAATGGATTAGATCTGTTAGTGATTTGACGTTAAGTCTTATCCAATATGTTGTGGATCATAGTTAGGAGAAAGGGATGAATGTGGCTCTAATATGATTATAGGATAGTGGCCAAGAGTTTTCATAATTACATTGAATAATAGGCCCCCCTGGCTAGATTAACTTTAAAACAAAAGTGATATAAGCATAGTTTAGATATATTTGAAGAGAGGAACACATAAAGGAATACATCCCAAGATGATTAACTCATTTCAGATCCAAGTTTTTAGAGATGAAGCTCTTCTTTCTTAGGTAAGGTGAATTACACATAATGAGGGTCCCACTTCTCATGCAAACCTATTTTTTTAAAGATAGAACTCTAAAGTGGATACTTGAAGGTTCTTAAGAACATCATCTGAGAGATATAAAGGTCATCTCCTAGCCTTGATTTGATAGTGATTGCTTCAAAATGAGACCCAAGGGTTTTTGTGCAGTTTTAGGTGTGTCACTTTATGTTTTTCAACTCCCTTTACCCAGCATAGCCCCGTTGCCAGTAGGCCTGTTCAGTACCTCGACGGGTTTACCTTAGTACCATACAAGCATGGCCCCGTTGCCAGCAGGCCTGTTCAGTACCCCGGCGGGTTTACTTGTACTTCCCGATACTTCCTTTTTATTATATTACTCAAAAGATTTAGAATGACGTATACTGTTCATAGACAGTTTTAGAGTATAAGGAAGGCACGTGGTACGAGAGTGTTTTAGATTTATTAGGCACATAATTAATTGTTTGCAATTATCCCAAGGGTGACATCATCCATATTCAACTTAAATCTCATCTATTCAATGTATAATGGAACATCTCGGATAATGACTAAGAGGTCCCTCTAGTTAACCCTACTAGGGTTCTCATGAAATTCATTGCGGTTTTGCAAGGGCAGTCCACCACATGAGGTTTTCATCAATACCTCTTAAGAGAAACTTGTAAAGATAAACTTGGATAAGAACTTGTTGAATCAATCATGTTAGTATTATACATAATGGTGTCACCACTTTTCAATGGATATTTCAATTAACAATCACTTCTTCAAAAAAATGAGGTAATAAGACAAGTGCACCCATTATCATATAGAGCTAAATTTGAAAAATATCTTCCTAAAGGGAGAGCAAGGATGATTCATTTAGGGTTGAGTGTAGAAATGTAGGAGGAAGATGCACATGAGAGTAAAAATAATTCAACACAAGACTTAAATGATCCTTGATAGAAAGAACATGAAGAGATTATCCCATAGCTCCAATTACCTAAAGTGAAAACGATGTTAAGCACATGACAAAGATCATATCACTTTGGCATAAGTACCAGATAAGTAATTGGTATCAGAACATGTTTTCACATTACCATAATAGATAGTACCGGAATAAGACAGTACCGGAATAAGACAGTACCGGAATAGAGCAGTATTGGAACAGAGCAAGGGGTATAAACAGAGTGACATGATGGATGATTTTTGCTCATTCATGATGACAATCACTTCACCAAGGAATTCAGTGATAATATACGAGGAGATGTATACGAGGGCTTGCAAAATTTCATGGTAGGGAGCATGCAATAATTAAGAGTAACCATATGTTTACTGCACAATTAGTCTTATTTCTTTTAGTAAAAAGAAAAATTTTGAGTTTATACGTCCTATTACTTGAAGCATTTAAATCGAGCAGCAAAAAATTTGAGTATAGGATAAGGGCTACCAACACCTCATTACCAATACTGGATCACCTGAGTACCGGATGGACGTAGGGTTGTGCTTCAATACTGGAATAACGTAGAGTTGTGGTTCAGTACCGAAATAGTGCAGACCTCCTCCTTTGGTACCAGATGAGCACACATGCGACCATCAGTACCAGATGAGCCTAGTACTGGATGAGCACATGAATTTTGTTAAGTATCGGATGAACGCAGACTTTCTCCTTTGGTACCAGATGAGAACAAAAATGACCATTAGTACCAGAATAGCGCAGAGTTGTGGTTCAGTACCAGAATAGCGCAGACCTCCTCCCACAGTACCGAATGAATGTGGAGTTAAGCATTGTTTGCAGTACTGGATGAACGCAATTATGCAGTACCGGAATAGAATGGTACCGGAATTCTGGAAATGACTATCAAATCCCAGCACTGAACATGTTGATTTGGCCTCGTCGACGGAAGTTGAAAAAGAATATGAAGGTTTCAACAACCACTCCTCAATGCCTAAGGTTTTGCATAGCCTCATGAAAACAATGTGAGATTCTAAAAAGGGCTTCTCAGAGAGTTGCGAACATCCGCTAAAAACAAACCAATAGAACTAATTAAAACTAGATTTTTATTCATGCTTAAAAACAGAAAATTTAGGGAAAAATGTCAAAAGTTGAATTATTAGCTATGAATAAAATAGTTTGGAACTAACATTCAGTTTCAACTGTTATTAAGATATCACTTAATCGATCATCCTTGTGAAATAGAGGTCTTAAAATAGATAGGTAAATAGAAAGAATGAATGCATCATTTTTAACAACTTTAAGGAAAAAGAAGAATTTTGAAGAAATAGGTCATGAAGCACTCCCTTAAGTGTTATCTTCCATTGACAAGGATGCCTTCTCCACTTTTTAAACCCTTCCAGTATTATGTGTGCATTCGAAGGATGAAGAGATTCCCTTCTCATAAGATTCCAAACAACAAAATCATCATAGCTTTTTTAAAAAGAAATATACTATAGGAACAAAAGATCTTAAACTTTTGACATTCTCATTTATGAAAAGTATGAAAGATAGGTTGCATTGTACTTATGTGCAACATTTGTTTATTTATTTACCTTTCCTACTCTATTTGAACAAAAGAAAATGTCCTTCAAGTATAAGAATACTTCCAGTGAAGCCATGTGTGTAACAGAGTTAGAAATATATCCATACTCAGGTTTAAAAGATAAATTTTAATGCATACCAGAGTATGAAGGACCAACTGCTTTGATGATGATATCAAGCAATAAATAAAAGAGTGGTGTGACCTAATAACTAATTGAAACCATATTTCAATAGGATCACTATATTCTTTTTTCTCTTCTTTGTTTAGGTTACACCGAATGTCCTCCTCTACCATGCAATGCAGATTATCCTCTTCAAGATGATTGGTCTTTGGAGTACATACAGGATCTATTGAGAGGCATGCTAAGGATTCCTCAATCTCAGGTTCCACTAGTTGCTCTCCATTGTATTCTATCCATGATTCTTTATTCCCTTCAACAAATTGACAAGAGAAATCCGACGGGACTTCTAAATCCACATGTGGAGAGACAACTAGATTCTTGGCTGTTGTGAAGATATACTCTTCTTGAGAGGAGGATATCCCAGTTGCTGCTAGAATGCGAGAAAGTTCTTGGAAAAACATTCTTCAAGCTCTTGATCATCCTTGAATTACTCTAGCTGGTTGATGATACCTTTTTCGCAACACAGATTAGTATTTGGGGGGTTCTTACAGCGCCCCAAACATGATTTATCATTAAAGATCTAAATTTTAAAACTATTTGCAAAAGAAAAACACACCAAACTTGAATGCCTTACATTATTGGGACCCTGTTGTCACCAGGTTATCGGTTCACACAAGTTAGCTCATCATAAAGAAATCTAAATTTGCATAAATAAAAACATACTTGCATCAAAAGAAGAGAGGACAGCCTAACTTTGGAGCAACCCCACCAAACTGGATGTGTGGGCTTTTCCTGCATGTCTTGTCATCTTCTCTCTGCCCTTAGCTCATCCATAAAACCAATCCAAAACCATTAAATAATATGATTCTAATACTACCTATTACCGTTTACAACTCTCCAGCAACGACGCCAAAATGTTGGTGCAATTATTTGCATAATATATTACCAAACATAAATTATCAACCGGGATTCATAATCAAAAGAGTTGATGCACTATATATGTCGATAATAGATAGGTTCCTATGTCTGATGAGTATAGTTCAATCAAGAAAACCATATAAAAAACCAATACTCTGTTTTCACACTTCAAAGATAACACTCTTCACACAATTCATAAATTAGAAAGAAAAACTTGCAATCATGCACTCAAAAGATTTCGCTCGGATAATGCCTTGTCCATTTACAAGCTCATGAAGTGGAAAGACGGACTTTGAATTAGTTATCTTTAGCTTCTACTCTTAGCAATCAAATCTAGGTACACTTCAACAATACAACTCCAAACTTAGAAGAGAAAATTGATAACAAAATTTCTCAAGCAAACAATGAATCAAAAGGTTCTTTCTTAGGTGAAAAATCTGTTCATTAGAGGCTCATGAAATAAAAAGATGAACTTAAGATCTATCTCCTAGAGAAACTAAAATAACAAGTGGGATGCTCCATTAAAGCTCATGTATGGTGAAATATGGAGATCCAATTGTTCCTGCATTACCACACTTTGCAACAAATTCGAATAGTGAAATCAAACAAAATAACATAAAATCAAAATAACAAATACATGAAATGAAAATCTACACTAACAATTTACAATAAGCTTACCAAGATGGATCGGTGGCCCTTTCCGATGCCAACATGGATGCTTTTAGATCACCATATGTTAACTTCTAAGAGAGAAAAAATCATTGAATTCAATCTTGCATTAATCTCCAACAAGTAGGTTTACAAAAAGAGTATTTTCATGAATCCATTCTACATCATAACAATTCTCCTTTAAGAACCATTCTTACATCATGATAATTCCCTTATATTCAGACCTATGAGGTCTTATTTATACATAACATCCATGGAGTAATGGATGAAACCGAATCCCCAAGCTAAGAAAACAATTTTTACAATTTTAGGATAAATCCCAAAAATCTGTGTTTTTTAACAATTTAGGCAAATTTAAGTTAGTCCCCCACCCATATCTCCCAAACCAATTCTAATTTTGAAAAATGACCCGCATATTACTCTATTTGTCATATTTTGGACAAAACCCATGTATTAGAATTTCTAGATCTGATACCATATGCATGGAAATCGAGGCGCAAGTTGGCAGTTTGAGTTTTTTTTATAATTTTGGTAGAATCATTCCCCCTAAGTTGGAGGTCCACACGTGGGAGATGGGTTAATTATGACTCACATGTCCACATAAAAACATCATTGTGGACAACACCCATGTACCCAATTTTCCTCTATAAGCTTTCCAAAATTTTGAATTATTTCTAGTATCGGATTAGCACAGGCTGGTACCGGAATAGGTGGAGCCTTGGTACCGGAATAGACTGAGTACCATATCATCCTACTTAAGATTCAAAGTGATTAGGATCATACATAATCAAACATTTAATCGAATTAACTCAATAAAACTAAACAAATCATGCTTTAATCATAAGTTACCTCTTATGCACGTGAACAAGGTCATCGAGTGTATTTATGGAGGAAACAGTCAATTAGATACACATGGAATAGGTATAATAGGCTTATATAGAGGGTAATATAGGGCATTAGAAGTGTCAAAACTGAGACTCGACAACAATCACAAGAGTACACAAGCATTTATCCTAGGAAACCCTCAAGGGGAAGAAAACCCAGCAAAACTTCCTTAATATAGATAGTCAATACAATGCCAAGATAATGAACCAAACAACACAAAAATTCCTCTCCGAAGGATGTGCCTCTATCTCTCTTCCTTCTTTAGGCAACTAGTAATTGCAGCTTCCTTCAATACTTGCGCACTAGATGAGTGAGCTGAGTGTGTGTCTAAATGAGGCGTTGGCCTCTCTTATTTATACAATTTTGGCACGTGTGGAAGTGTCTCTTCAATGGCAGGGCTGACTTCTTCTTATGGGAGGTTATAACCACCTTTAATATATTACGGGGCCTCTTTAATATATTCTGGGGCCGACTTCTTATTTAGCCTATTACAATTAAGGTTTGACCAATTCGCAAAAGGAGATTTGGTCATTTACAATACCCAACATGATCAATCCACAAAAGGGGATTGATCTAATCAATAATAAAAATATTTTATCTTTATCCACAAAAGGGGATAAGAATATTATTTGCAGTTACACAATATTTTAACACTCCCTCTTAACAAGAAGGATATTCTTTATCTTTTGATAGGTCATTGGATGTCGACATCAACTAGGTAGCAGCATCCACTGGATAACATCATCAACTGGGCAACATCATCAACTGGGTAACATCATTAACTGGATAACTGGAGGCATCCACTTGGTCATCTGGCATCATGATCATTGACTAGCATATCTATAAATCATCAGAAGTTTTGTTCTCTTTATCTTCGCACAGAAGATACTCTTTCTTTCTTTCATCTTCACGCAGAAGATACTTCTTTCTTATCTTCACACAGAAGATGTCCTATGAGTTTTTCAATTCCTTTTATGTTCTCCCTTCTCTTGTAGTCATCTATCTCACCCATCCACTGGGGAGGACTACTACCATAGCTTCACTCCTAGTCATCCCACATGAACTAGAGAAGCTAAGATGTTAGGATGGGAAAGACTAGACTCCCTTTCCATGATCCACGTAGGATCATGACACAAACCTCAAGAGCCAACTAACCATTCCACATGGTCAAGGTTTGTGTTCCAAACTACTCAATCCTTGTCTAGAGGAGAGTATCTTCCCTCTTCCCCTTGGAGAAACATCCACATTCCTCTCTACGAGGGTGGTCACACCCCTCTCTACGAGGGTATTCTAGCATGTCCCTAGAGTATTCAAAACTCAACACTTGGACAGATGCCAACCTTAGCAAATTTCTCATTCCCCTTATCTACAAAGGTCTCTTCCTTCTCTATGAAGATCTCTTCTCTTTTTCTTCTCTATGAAGGTCTACCTATGGAATTTCTCTTTCCCTCTTTATGAAGGTATTTTCTCTTTCTCTTTCTCTACGAAGGTCTAGCTATGGGATCAAAAAAAATCTCTTGTGGTTCAAAATATTTCAATGGTATAATATCGTGCTACCCATCTGTTGGGCACCATCCATCTATTGGATAGCTTTCATATTGATCAAAATGTCTGAGCACCATCCATCTGCTTTTCTAACTGCATCAAATCACGATCCTTCATTTCGAACTCGGAGACATGGCTCCCTCTTGCACCAAGATAATAGCTTCTAATCATCATCCTTGAATTTTTCTTATGTAATATCCTGGGTGCCTTCTTGAGTTCAAATATTTCTTTCTTTCTTTCTTCATACTGAATCAACCTTCTCCCTCTACATCTATAAGAACGGTACTAGAGCAACATGTAGTTTCCTGCATCTCATCCACTATATCTGAGTATCCATCTTTTTCTTCATCTTGAATATTTTTGTGTTGCATCTTTAGGAGCCTCCTACTCCTATATAAATATTGGATATTGTCTAGTCTTCATTGACTGTCACCATATCATATGTCCTTCTCGTGTTGTCTAACTTCTGCAATTCATGGCATAAGTTCTTTCTTCGGAGACTTGTAAACTTATTTACAGTATGCTTTCTTTGTCACTCTCATGAGTGATCATACATGAAATAAATATTTTATCTCTTTCTTCATCCTCTTCTTTGATACTTCCTTCATAAGTCTACATAGACACTGAAATAAAACGAGGTTAATTCACATTCTCACAAAAATCTAACTTGTAATGATAAAGTATTAAAGTAAACAAGATACTAAAAATAAACATGAATACTTATCTTTTTTGTGTGTGGGGGGGGGAGGCTCCACGGAATCCACCATTTGCTATCTTTCTTCAGATCAACTATCTTTAAATTAAAGTACATAATCCTTAATTTATGCTAAATCTTTCTTTGAGGGAGGAGATTCCTCTTCCTCTGCCACACGTGCTTGATGCTTTATTTTCCCTTTTCCTTGAGGAAATTCATAAGAAAAGTGTCCCAACTTTTGACAGTTGTAGCATCTAATCTTTGAAACATCTCTCTTCTTATCTGGAACTCTTACGGAGTTAGCTTCTTTATTTTTCTTCCTAAAGGAACTTCTTTTGTTATTTTGAGCTGTAAGAGCTTCCTCTTCATCGACAATCAACCTCTTATGTTGGTCTGCAAGTCTAGATTCTTTGTGTGTGCAATCTGCCCATAACTTATCAAACTTGGGTAACTTGGTTCTTGCACACACTCCTTGTACAAAAGGAATCCAAAATGTTGGAAACCCATTTATGGTTGTGGTTACAAGCTCCTTGTCACTAATGACATCTCCAATAGCTGCAAGATGATCTCTGATCTGAGAAACTCTCATAAGGTAGGATGTGACAGATTCTGAGTTTTCCATCTTCATATTACGAAGCGAATTTCTTAAGGTAAGATTTTGGCTGATGTCTTTGCTTTCATATAACCTGTTGAGTGCTTCATACATTTGTCTTTCTGTCTGTAGTTCAGATATATGAGGGATCAAGTGATCCTTCACTGAATCTGACATGATTCTCTTTTCTTTCTTTTCATTCTTCTTATTCTTGGTCTTTTGTTCTTCTTCATCTAGTTCTAGTACACCCACTGTAACATGTTCTAGGAGATCATTCTTGTCTAGAATCATCTACAACTTATGCTTCCAAGATCTGAAGTTTCTAGATCCTTCCATCTTGTCTTTTCTACCCTCATGTTGGTAGCCATTCTTTCTTGCAATAGAAAGAACCCTATCCCTCCGGGCTATAGAAATAATAAAAAAATCAAATTACTTGGATCTGAAAAATGAACTCACCAGAAGATGTGTTGGACTGAGGTGAGTAGCCCGATGTGTTTAGATTTTAGAAAATCCAACTTTTACCCCTCCAAACTTGATCTGCGTATTTCTAGACTGGTGCTTCTTCTTTTCTGGTACTTCTGGTTTTCTAGTACTTTGTGAAAACTAGGGTTTCACTTTTCGGGAGATCTAGCCACTGAAAAAGTGTGCTCAGGATGCCAAAATATTCCTTGAGGTAGGGCACATATTTCTAGATGGATTTGAGGCTAAAAACCTCTTTAATAAAAAAAAAAACTAATTTTCATTTACGACAACAGTGACATTTTTCTTTTTCATGTGAAAGATGCTCTCTTTAGCTTAGCTCTGATACCATGTTAAAGTTTAAGCTATTATTAGGTTACCTTTCTATTTACTAGATAACAATAGCATAGACAGGATCACTGAGAGAAACACAATCACAAGAGTACACAAGCATTTATCCTGGGAAACCCTCAAGGCGAAGAAAACCCAACAAAACTTCCTTAATATAGATAACCAATACAATGCCAAGATAATGAACCAAACAACACAGAAATTCCTCTCCCAAGGATGCGCCTCTTTCTCTCTTCCTTCTTCTGGCAACTAGTAATTGCAGCTTCCTTCAATACTTGCGCACTAGATGAATGAGTTGAGTGTGTGTCTAAATGAGGTGTTGGCCTCTCTTATTTATACAATTCTAGCACATTTGGAAGTATCTATTCACTGGCAGGGCCGACTTCTTCTTATGGGTGGTTATAACCACCTTTAATATATTATGGGGACTCTTTAATATATTTTAGGGATGACTTCTTATTTAGCCTATTACAATTAGGGTTTGACCAATCCGCAAAAGGGGATTTGGTCATTTACAATACCCGACATGATCAATACACAAAAGGGGATTGATCTAATCAATAATAAATATATTTTATCTTTATCCACAAAAGGGGATAAGAATATTCTTTGCAGTTACACAATATTTTAACATATAGTAGGCAAGGTGCGTATATGTGGAAAAATTATATTTTTAGATCTGGGATTTGCAAAAAGGGACTTCAAGTTTGCATAGGGAAATGGAAAAAGGCTTATGTGCAATATTGCATGGGGTGAGGAAAATCTTGGTCTAACACCATGAGTAAAAGGTAAGTATTGAGGATGTATGGCCTTCAGATACCTAGCACACCCATCTCCAAGCCCAACGACCTAACAAAAGTGCCAAAATTTTCCCTAAAGGAGGGTGACGTCATGTTTTAGGGTTTCTTTCTTGTGAAAACGTATGAATTAAATAATATTATATTTGTAAAGGGGTAAGATAAGGGTTGTTGACCCCTTGTCTTATATTTTACCCTAATTTAAGTGGATAAACATACTTGAGAACATTTTGTATAAATAGAGATGAACTCTATTTCATTTTTAACATAACTCTCCCATGGTGTGATAAGACTCCTAGATGAAATTTGCACCCTCTTTTGGAAATCTCTTCTCTCTTGTGACCTTCTATGGTTTTTATTTGTTATTGGATGGATGGATGATGTGCTATCTCTCTTGGAGGATTATTTCTTGCTTATGGTGGAATTTGCTTGGTGAATTAGGGTTTCATCTTGTTAATGCTTCATCTTGGTAAGGTTTTCATGGTTATTGTTCTCTCTTATTGGTTGCAATATTAATGTGATGATATCTCGGGGAGTATAAGGGAATAAAACCCCTCTCCAAGTCCATTTTATTGTTTGAAATAATCTATTGTGCAAAGGATACTAGGAGGAGTAAAAGGGTTTACACCTCCTAGGTTTTCCTTGTTGGTTAGGGTTTGCCTTAGGGAGTAAAAGGGATTACACCCCTAAGGAAGTAACTCATCCAACTTATTTGATTAAGAGACTCCATTTATCCAATATTTAAATCCACTGGTTCAATTTCATTGGAGAAATAAAATCTTCCATTGGTAAACATGAAATTTTGGAATTTTGAGATTGTCTAAATTGGAAAGTGATCTTTGTTCCTAGAGCACCTTTGAGCCACTAGTGTGTCTTGTTCCTTGGAGTAATTCTTGATTCTGTTACAAATTTAAATCTTCATCCATTAGGGTTGCATAAACCCTAATACAACTTGTTAATAACTCACAATCCAACCGTCAAAAGTTGTTAAAAGTTTGCCAACATAATCTAATAAGTTTAACACATTTTTGGGTGAATTCTTAGCAAGTTTTGGGGGCTGATTTATTTTTTGTAACAAATTGATTGCCACATCCATAAGGCTGATAATTATCATTGTTGTAACTTGTTTATGACATGCCTTACTTTTATGTTGAAGTCTTATTATTTCACCCTTGAGTTAAACTAGTCTTTCCTAGCTTGCCTACTTCTTATTCAACTAGACTTTTAGCATTCAATTTGCAGCTCTTATTGTCTTCTTATTGCTGATATATATCGCTTATTTTTGCTACAATTAGGGACAGCAGGATTAACTTGCTTTTCCACCTATCATATTACATGCAAACTTGGCTTTTTCTTGTGTCTCAGGCATGTACAAACACTTTCCATGGGTACCCAAAGACTTGAAAACCTTAAACCATCTGGAGACGAGTCATCAAATCCATATTCCACTTAAACTTGATATATATGGGAATCCATTCATATGTATCACTTTCCATCTCATTTTCCCCCTAGGGTCACATGGGATTCCCCCCTTGAGGTGACCACTTCACCTCTAAAGTGATGGGAACACCTATCTAAGGTGACAGTGGGTAGGCGCTCTCTTAGTTGTTGCCAGCTTGTGGTTTGGGTCAAGCTTTTCCCAACCTACAATTTGTGTGATAACAGACCATACTACATGAAGTTAAGAAATGGTACCCTTACCTAATAGGAAGAAACTTCAAAGTAAAAATATATCAAGATAGTTTGAAGTACTTCTTGGAGCAACGATTATCTTCAAAAGAATAGCAAAAATGAGTTACAAAGATGTTATTTTATGACTTAAAAACTATCTATAAGAAAGGAAAACACAATACTATGACAAATGCACTTTCAAGGAAAGAAGAATAAATAGAGGGTTCACTATGTGTTATTTCTATTCTACAATCTAATTGGCTGGAAGAAGCAAGGATAGAATGGAAGAATTATCAAGAGGTAAGTAAGATCAATGTTACACATTATTTTGGTCACTGTAGTGATGTCTCTACAAGTTATGTGTCCAGGCTCTCATGAAGACCTTTTTCCTGAGAAAAGTGATTATGTCTTCTTCTAAAAAGCATATTTTTAAGACGATTTCGTAGGCTACCTATGTAACAGGGTGAAAAAATCCTTCATTCTTGCAGGCAACCCTATACTTGGAGTGTGAATTGTTCGCAGTCTACTCTATAGGTAGGGTGCGAACCTGTTTCAAAGCTTGGAAAAGAGAATAGTTTACGAAGGTTCTAGAAGAGAATCTTCTAGAAAATGAGGTGGCATTCGCATGGTTGGCATCTTACTGACTTCTCATATTTAGTGGGATCATCCTCATCCCTTTAACCATCTCTCCTTCTCCTATATAATGAAAGGTTTCTCAAGGAAGAGGTTAAGCAAGATTGAATGAAGAATTGATGAGAGAATTGTGTGAAGAACTATGTTTGGATAGAAGCTTGAAGACTCTATTTGTCTATCAAGTTGTACTGGATCTTCTTCATGCAAGTGTAGAGCAAGTGTGTGTGTTGGAACCAAGGATCACTAAAAGGAAGCTTGCGACATCAAGGCGATCTGGTTGTATCTTCTACTTTCATTTAATATAATACAACGGCATGTCCCTTTCCCATAAAATCACTCTTATTTTATTGCATAACTCCTTGATCATATGCATAGGTTGACATTGAATATATTTTGTTATCTTCGCTTTAGTTGGTTTGTGTTGTCTTGGACCTGATTTCACAAGAGCACCGAAGCGAAGTAGGAACAATAGAGACCTAAGGAAGAGATATAAAGGTATGTCACTCATTCCTTCTTGGTAGTAGATTCATTGACTGCAACTTAGAGAAAGAATCATGTCCTATCCTATTTTGTTCTAGATCCAGGTGGATCTAGGGAGATCAGTTAGTGTCCGCACCTACCGATTTATCTAATAAAAAAATTGGCGACTCCACTGGGGAAACAACCCATTTTGTGGTTTTTTCTTGGTCATTTTCTCTTGAACTACCTTTTTCATTCCCAATCAATCTTTGAGTCTTTAGGGGATCCTTACAAACTCTCTGGATCTAGAAGTTCACTCAAAAGTTGTCCTTTTTCCAAATTTTGCTTGATTACAAACCTTCTCACACTATACCTTTTTTTGGCCTACGAGAATCACTGAAGTTCGCACCCCAATGTTCATTTCAATGCGACCTTATCGCACCCTGCCTGTGTCTAGGCTGTGAGAATCCCTAATTCTCGCATTGTACCCCACTACCAGACTGCGAACTCACTTGTAAAAACTTTGGATTAGGTCTTTTTGTGTCTTCAGATACCCAGATTTGTTTGTTTATCAAGGAAGAACTTATTTTGCCAGTGATTGACTATTTCTTGACTTCAAATCTTGTGAATGATTAGTTTCGAAAATCAAAAACTCTTCTTGAACATTTTTTCTCAATTTTTACCTCTTGACCTTTTCTTAACAAGGGTATAATCTCCGATTCTAAAATCTGAGTGCTTGTTTGGTCGAGAGCCTTTGATTGGATTAAAAGTTGGGATTAATTGTCCTTTTCGATTGCTTACTGCTTGGAAAATTGTTGTCCATGTGCATTTGAAGAGACTGGTCTTGTCAGTTTGTTATTTTTATCTTCATTGAAAGATCGATTTGGGTGTTTGTTGAGTATTTCATTTTCATTGGTTTCTTACTTTTTCTTAGTTCCATGCCTATTGATTGGTTTCTAATAAAAAATTAAAGATTTTTTTCCTTTTCTTTATTTTTAAGCAATCATTTATTCGAAAAATATTGGCATTCAAATATTGAAATAGAACGAATAGGGAATTTGCATTGTTCATGATTGTTTGATATTATATTTCAAGAAAGATCGTACATCGTAGTTCGCATTGTTCTAGAAAACTCCTCTTTCCGTCCTGTAGATAGAATTCATCAAACGAAAATTTGTATCATTCATCCCTATTTACACATTGTTGGGTCAGAGTCTTACACAGCATTGGTTTCATTTCCGTCTCATTTTTGCGTAACAACAACCTTTAATAATATTGCGCAAATTTAAAATTCAACTAGCAACTTTTCTAGGGCTCTTTTGCACCAACATTAGCTAGGCTAGAGATTTGGAATAGGCAGTGAGACACACTCTCCAAAGCACAAAACACACAATAGTATCTTGTGATAAGGAGTGTCAAATTCCATTTGTAGCATTTTGTCCTGGGAATCCCTTCTCACACAAGGGTCAAACTTGAGGTCGCATTGAGATTGACAGAGTTACTCACCCTGCTTTGTTGATCTTAATGTAGAGATTGCACGTATTATGGGGGTCACTTGAAGGTATAACCACAATGATGAGTGGAAGCCCCTCAAGTTGATTTGGAGCTAGATACCCTGCCCTTGCGTGTGGATCGGGCTGTTGACTGTTTCCCCAGGCATCATTGTTATTTGTGGTAACCTTAGTAGCCTATCTTCTTAGGGTCTTACACAAGGTGACTATGAAGGGGTAAGTCTTCACGGTACCTAGAATCGACATTGGCCAAACTCACTCGGGCTCCTTGGAGGGTATACCCACGATTATGTGTGGGAGATTGCACTAGGGTGTAAGTCCGTTAAGCAGGTCGTCAACGTAACTTCTCCACCCTTGCCTAGCCCCTTCTTGCCTCATCATCGTGACGTTGGATTTCATCACCAACTAGTGACTTTGGAATTGGAAGGTCTTGTTTGTCTGGTTTTGATTCCTAGATTTTACTAGCGCGTGTTGTTTGTTTACCCAAGTTGGCCATAGAATTTCTTTCGTAATATTTTAACTCGATCACAATTGACCCTCCATGTCGTTCACATAGAATGTAAGGCCTACCCATAGAATATCTGGAAGGTTCTCAACCCTTGCCTACCAACTCATCGGAGGGCTCTCCTCAACAGAGTGAAGTCCAATACATTGCCACTCCACAAGTGTAAATAAATAACTCTTTATAATGGTTCTAAATTACCAATTCTCGAGAGGACTTCCGACTTCCTCCTGACTCTGTGAGACATATTGTTCGAGTGAATTATTCTGGAGAAATAGTTGTCGATTCTTCTGGATTACCAACCGGACCTTTCACAGGACCCGAGGGTCAAGATCCTTTTTGGACTGCTGGAATTTTTAGATGGGATCTCTTTGGCTCAGGAGCAGGTGTTGATATCACTATCACACCTGAGCTACCTGAAATATCCGATCCAGACGCAATACCTTCTACTACTGCCTATTATTTTCCTGGTTCAGACGCTCCGCCAGCCGACCATATCTTGACTATCCCCCTACAAACGGTCCATTACACAATGGTCCCAGATACTATGCGTCCTCACACCAGGATTACGGTGGCTAGCCAAGCTCCCATTGGCATGCCGCTTTCGCCTAGATTCACCCCAACACTTCCCCCCGGATATCATCCATTGAATGATTCTATTCCCGCTCCTACACAAATCCCATCTGGGACTCCTTGCATTTCCACTCCTTCTGGGCACCATCTCATTCCTGGTTTCATTCCAACACTTCCTCAACCCCCTTTCAGAGGACCTCTTCCATCCTCTATCGAAGGCACTGACCCTAGTGGCACCATCTCGTCTTTCACACCTAATTACCAGATTCTTGTCGATGGAAAATTTCACCAAGGAGGCCAAACCCAATCCCCTTTTGTAGGAAAAATCCCAATTGGGACGCAACCCCCGATTAGAGGGAAAACCCCACCTACCCCACCCTATGGACAAAACATACCTCCATCCTTGGCCCAGTATTGGAACTATCTTATCCAAAATAATCCACACTCGACTGGGGGGAAACAGCCTCAAGCTAGCTCCTTCATACCCCCTAGTACAGGCCAACCATATCCAGGTACATCCAATCCTATTTGGGGCTCGAACGCTCAACCCCACGCCCCTGTTCAAGGGAACAACCGCAACCAATACAACCCTATAAATTACTCTCCTCCACACCAACAACCGAATCTGCTCGGATCTTCGCATTATATGCAAAATGCTTATGGTCCCACTAATATACCTACAGGGCTTCCTCCCCAAAGTCACCAGTACCCACACATGAATAGATAGTTACCCTTCTTATCCACCCTGGACCTCCCTTATCTATCGAGAGTTTTAAATGATCCAATCTGTCACTCTCCTCAATAGCACGCGATACCAGCCAAACTACCATCCGACATCCCTAAATTCGATGGTAAACCAGGAGAGGACCCAAACAATCATGCAATGACTTTTCACCTTTGGTTTTCATCCAACTCTTTGATGGATGACTCTATTCGTTTACGCCTTTTTCAGCGAACTCTCATAGGTTTCGCCGCTAAGTGGTATGGAATTACCACGAGGCTTCTTCACCAACTTCAACACCCTCGCTATGGCTTTCCTCACCCACTACCAGTTACCGATCGGCTACGAAACGGGAACCGAAATTTGGAGTTATTTCAAACAAACCAAAGCCATCATATCTCTGATCACATTCATGAGTGGCGACGGAGACGAGGTCTCATCAAACTCAAAATTTCTGATCAGTTGCTGGCAGAGTGGTTCACGAAATCATTCATGAATGGCATCGCTCATGACATTTCCATGGGTGGAGTTGTCACAAAAGAACAGGCGATCAATCGTGCTCAATACCTCGACCTCGTTTACTCACAAACGGGTACTCTTTACGACTTACTCCCTAACGCACCTCATCCTTCTACTTCTGCTACTTCAAATACTCATGTTACTTCTCATGCAACCGACGGTGTGATTGGCACTTTCCAAGCCCAACCCCATTCCATCCAAGCCTCTAGCAACAACCCCAAATCCATTTCTTCTAATGTTCAAAATGCTCCACCTTCTACCCCTCCCACCGGCAAGACTTCTAAGGTGAACTCTGTTCAATCTACCCCCACCAGAAAAAATAAATCCAAAAAAGGGGAGGGTAAGAACAAGGAGGATAAAAATAATCCGCAATCTGAGAAGACCAAAACACAACCTATTGACGATAAGGATAAGCACAAACCCCGATACCCTTGTCTTATCTGTGGTGATGACCACTACACTAAGGATTGTGCAAGATGAGCCGAGGTTACTAAGTTCCTTCAAGGGACCTTGAAACCACCTACTATGGTTGTATTGTCACAACCCTTCAATTCTCAACAATAGGCCTAATTAGTCATTCATGACCAACCTTCCCCCTCCACTACATCCTATGTCTTAATGTGTACAGGTGATTCAAAGAAGAATGACATCACACTAACCACTCGATCCAAAGATTATTCTTCCTCCAAAGAGAAGGCTGATGAAATACCTCCTTCGTTGGTCCAACCATATCCCATGACTCCACCTACCAACAGTCCTCTTCATCTTGAATGACCAAGCCTAGATATAGTTCTTCTCCCTCCCCCAAAGGGTGTTGTTCGAAAATATGCTTTCAATCCTCATGCACGTGCTACCCAGAACTACAGTATTTTCAAAGATCTGGCCCAAGCACCGTCCGCGATGTTAGCCCTCAAAGTCCTTCAGAGTTGTCCTATACAATGGAAGGCACTGTTGAAATATATTGGTGGAATCGACCCTACCGATACAAATTTAATTTTTTTTACTTGGAAGATCACATTCCAAGGTTACCCCCTCAACTCGCATTCCAAATACAAGTTATTGTCTCTGACAAGAACATTTGTAGAACAGTTATTGATGAGGGTGCCTTGATGTGTGTCATGTCTATTACCCGTTGGAAAGCCATCGGCTCTCCTCCTTTAACTGGATCCCACAACACACTCAAAGCCTTCAATGGCTCTGGTTTTAAGCCTTACAGTATCCTCCCTTCATTGCCTATTATGTCAGAAGGCAAAACGGTCAACGTTGAAGTGGAGGTCTTTGAGGCTCCTCTCGATTACAACCTTCTACTTGGACGTAGTTGGATCAATTCCATGCGTCCAGATGTGTCCACTCTTTTCCGTGTCGTACGTTTCCCACATCAAGGAAAATTAATTACGGTGGACCAATTGGCCTTCTTTCACTCTGATGCACATATCGGCAATGTACCTTCCATTGCAAAAACACCCCCTGGATATGAGAATGTCGGTGTCGATCTTCTTAAAGATTCCTCTTTGATGGGTACTTTTCCCATTCCACCAACAGATGTTCCACATCCATTTGCCGCCTTGATCAACATGATCTCCACCTCTATTCATAAAACCTCTGTGTCTTATGACCCATGGATAGTACCTAGCCCCAATGATCATCTTCGTTATGGTGACCAAATACCTTTGAGCCTGATCGAGTCCCCTTATCAAGGCGTTCAATCGTCCACCCCTTCTACCTCCTCTCTTGGTGAGTTATGTCCGGATCCATTCCGCATCATTTTTCCTACGAACAAGATGATTATGTCTGTTATGTCCATGGAAGATACCCCTTGGGACAATGGACATCATCATTCCATCCTCTTCCTGGAACAACACACCATTGAGAGTTACCAACGGATCTCGACCCCGTCAACCGTTGTCATCATTTCTACCGTTCCCGGGTCTACACATGATATGTTCTACGAAGGGAACTTAAGTAATATCTCACCCACCATCCCCCTTGACATATCCATAAAACCTGGATTGTCGAACATGTGCATATTGGAGCTTTGTGTTCCCATGACGAAGTTGTCACCTACAAATCTCTTTTCCAAGAATTGTGTGACATCTTTGCATGGAGCTATGAATAAATGTCGGGTATTGACCCCGACATTGTTGTACATGAGATTAATACATACCCGGGTGCTAAACCCGTCCGACAACGACTTCATCTGGTCCACCCACATAAAGCAGTCACTATCAAGCTTGAAATTGAGAAACTTCTCAAAGATGGCTTTATTTACCCTGTGGCTCTAACTGACTGGGTTTCCAATATTGTTCCGATTAACAAGAAACAAGGTACAATCCATGTGTGCGTTGATTATAGAGACATCAATAAAGCTTGTCCTAAAGACAACTTTCCTACCCACTTTGTTGACCAGATCGTCAACGATTGTGCCAGAAGTGAAATCTTCTCTCTGATGGATGGTTTCTACGGATATAATCAAATCAATATCGTACCCACAGACCAACACAAGACCGTTTTTATTTCTCCTTGGGGCACTTTCACCTACCAAAAACTTCCATTCGGTTTAAATAATGTCAGCGCAACTTTTCAACGTGTTATGTCTTATGCCTTTCATGAAATAAAGCACATTGTTCAGCCATATCTCGATGACTTACCAGCTCATTCCATGCGCCGTGTAGATCATCCAACACACCTCTGCACCATTTTCCTTCGCTGTCGGTTTTACCATATACACTTGAATCCCCACAAATGTGTTTTTTGTGTAGAATCTGGCCGACTTTTGGGCTTTATTGTTTCACATCAAAGGATTAGGGTAGATCCTTTGAAGGTCGAGGTGATTCTCAATCTTCCTCCTCCTTCCTCACTTCACCAGCTACAAAGTTTGGAAGGGAAGGCAAACTTTCTCTGTCATTTCATCCCGAACTATGCTGAGCTAACTCTTGGATTTACCCGACTACTCAAGAAAGGTTCTGAGTTTGTATGGGATACAACTGCTAACAAATATTTCTAAGCTTCGAAATTGTCTTTCACTCGTACCCCACTACTCTTCCCGCCTGATTACAGACGAGATTATTTCCTTTATCTTGCAGCCTCATACTATACCATCGCTATGGTTCTCATTCAGGAGGATGATTATCATGACGAACATGTCATTTATTATTTAAGTCGAAGTCTTACAACTACCGAAACCAAGTATTTACATGTTGAAAAATTGGCCTTGGATGTCGTCCAAGTTGTTCAATGTTTCTGGCACTATATTCTTTTACGCAAGACTACTGTGATTTCCAACTGCAACCCTATGCATCACATTCTTACACGCCAATTGCTAGGGGGGAAATACTCCAAATGGATCGTAATACTCCAGGAGTTTGACTTAGAATTCAAACGCGCTAAGTCCAAGAAATCCTTGTTGTTTTTCGAATTGATATGCGACCTTCCCTATTCTGAGATGGAAAATGTAGCAGAGGATTCATTACTCGATGAATCCCTTTTTCTGATCAGTTCCGATGACCTTTTGTATGGGGATATCATCATATATCTCCAGACTCAGAAATTCTAGCCCGATTTTTCTAGAACTGACCACCGTCGCATACGCTACCAAGCTCGTCAGTATATTATCCTCGGTGATACTCTTTATCGTCGTGATATTGAATTCATTTTTCGACACTGCCTCACGTTTGACGAAGCCGAGAAAGCCCTAAATGGCTGCCATTCTGGAGCATGTGGTGGTCACATGTCTGGGTATGCTACTACTCAGAAGATCTTACGAGCTGGGTATTTTTGGCCTTCTTTATTCAACGATTGTATAATCGTTGTCCAAAAATGCCACACTTGCCAAACCTAAAACAACAAAATACGATCACACCCTGTGGTCTCCGTTGGTCCTTTTGCGAAATGGGGTATCGATTTCATGACATGTCACCCTCACTCAGCCGGGGGGCATGGATACATTATTGTAGCCATAGATTATTTTACGAAATGGGATGAGGCGATGCCGACATTCGACAATACCGAAAAGACTACAGCATTATTCATATTCAATCACATAATTGCTCGGTTTGGTGTTCCTCAAGCTATCGTTACTGATCACGGTAGCCACTTTAGAAACTTCATGATGTCTGAACTCACCGAAAAGTTGGGTCTTCGCCATGAAAACTCAACACCCTATTACCCGCAAGCCAACGGCCAAGTTGAAGCAATAAACAAAGTTTTCATTACCATGCTTCGATGAATGATAGGGATTCACAAAATGAGTTGGCACATGATGTTGTTTTTAGCATTGTGAGCTTACCGAACATCTATTAAGTCTGTTATCGGGTTTATACCTTTCCAGTTAGTTTATGGTCTAGAAGCCATCTTGTCGATTGAATGTGAGATACCTTCTCTAAAAATAGTCGTCGAACTTCTGTCGAAGAAGAGTGTCTGTTGTATCTCATGCAACTAGATGAAACCCGTCATAATGCCACCCTAGTTATAGAAGCCCTGAAGAAACACGTCAAATCCCAATACGACAAACATGTCAAGCCACACGTTTTCTCCGAAGGTGATCTGGTTCTCCTTTACGAACAAGATCAGGATATGCTAGGAGCTAGAAAATTTGAAGCTATGTGGTGAGGTCCTTATATCGTCAGACAAGTGTTGGAGAAAGGAGCTTATGAGTTGGTGGACTATGATGGTACCCCTTTGAGTGAACCCAGAAATGGGTTGTACTTAAAGAAGTACTATGCTTAAGATCACTTGTGCATGACTTCTTGTATTTTATTGTATCATACTTTTTGTGTGTTACTTTAGTATGCTTTTTTGTTATTTGGTCTCTGCCCTTGACCGCTTATCTTGCATTGTGCTTGGTTTCCAGATGTTGGAGTCTTCGCTACCCCACATTGGCTTCATCGATGGTGTTAGTCGTATGATCCAGGTGGATCATCTCAAAATTCGATAGATTTAAAGTATTCAAAATGCAAAGTAAATCTTACAAAGGGGAAGAGCTCGTCAACAGCTTTCCAGTGATGTTTGTTTCAGGAAAAACAACCTCTAGATGACAAATATATCAGTAGTGGAAGTTTCATCAAAGATGGTTAAAAATGGTTAGAAATGGTTAAGAAATGTAATTTGGGGCTATGGGAATTGAACCCAAGACCTTGTGAAAAGGCCACCATGACCCCATGGTTTGGAAAAAAAAAGGGGTGGTCAAGGGCCTAACCCTTGACCTTGCCAACACTGAGGCACCCCCTTGGTATTTAAATGTTATATCAAATCGCACCATATAATATATACCATGTATTAACACCAAATCGCGCCAACCATATAATCCACCCAAATATAATATGTTAAAACCAAATGCCATACCATATCAAATCGCACCATATAATATATACCATGTATTAAAACCAAATCGTGCCAACCATATAATGTGCCCAAATATCGTATGTTAAACCATATATATCAAAATCATATGTGGTGGGAGGAGAAGCCTGCGGGTTTGACCCCGGGACTTCCGCCCCCCTAACCACCATAGCTTCCAACGCGCCACCGCCATGGGATGTGGCAAGAAGTGGCAAAGTAATATTAAGAGTTGCCGAGATTTGGGGGATTTTGGAGGGCGTGTGGCCCATAGCTCGTGCCTCCCTAAAACCATTTTTTTTTCATTATTTAAATGAGGCATGGGCACGAATCCCAAGGTGTGGGAGTTTGGATGTAGACAAAGACAAGCACGTAGATCGAGGTGGTTTTGCACAGTGACCAAAGTGAATTTTCACACAAACCAAGGTGGTTTTTCATGTAGATCGAGGTGGTTCTGAGTTTGCACGCATCCCGAGGTCGTATGAACTGTACAAATCAAAGGCAGATTTTGGGAATTGTGCCAAGAAGGGCATTTTGAGTCTATTTTTTGTAATATATCGAGTTTATACTCAAAAGTCTTGGATTTTCGCAAGGATTCCAGATCCAGCTTCAGTTTTTGCATTTAGCCATCCAGACAAAAAAGTGCTCACGGAATCTTTCAGATACACAGAAAGGTATCCATGTTTATACTTAAAAGTCTCAGAATTTCATCTTGCAGTTGTTATTGAAGTCTGTTACTGTATATGAAAGAAAGAAATCAGAAGTCACTTTGTAAGCATTTGAATACTTAATCTATCGGCCTTCCCATTTGGAAAGTGGCCCGGAGACGTAGCCAGGGGGTCTGGTGAACTCCGTTACCAATTCTTGTTCATAGATGGTTTTCTTACATGTTTATGTGCTCATGTGCTTGATCAATGTTCTTTAATTTTTCATTACAAAGATGGTTAACGGTTAAAAATTCACATGCAAATAATGGTTAAAAGATCTTGAATTTTAGATCAAGTTAAATTTCAGATCATCGTAGTACTCAGAAACTTGATTCTGCTGCATGGGCAATTTACACACGTACAAACGAACTTATCAGTCTACGAGGTGTGTGCCTCGGTCGTGCGACCAATAATATCGCAGAATATAGCGTCATCATCAAATTATTGATTGATGCTATTTCACTTGATATCTTCCACCTGGTTATACAACTCGATTCGCAGCTAGTAGTACTACAGTTAAGTAATGTCTATGTTATCAGAAGTCCTACTTTATTACGGGTATATTTAGGAATTCACCTCTTGGAACGTTATTTTGATTATATCAAATATCAGCACATTCCTAGATGTCTAAATACATTGACTGATGCTTTAGCTATTTATGTGTTAGACAGACATTTGGGACATTTATGAACCAATCGCACATCACATGTATTATACAACACAAAAGAAGCCGGTAGAAGCCATATGTATGTATATAACGATCAAAAGTTTTTACAAAAAGTTTCTTTCCAAAGACCAAAATCTCAAAATATGAAGCCCATAGTTTCCACAAAATGGAATCACGGATGACACTAACGATAACATACAACTGCTCGGGCTACCCTACGGAGCAATCGACTGAGAGACTCGAACATGCCCACAGTATGGCATTGATAACGTCTTGGGATCTCCCCAATAGCAATGTCTGGGACATCTGCAGTCAACCCCTCTAAGTTATGTTCCATTGCCTCGTAGTCCTCGGCATCCCATCTTGCCACTGGAGCCGCTTATCCTCGCCTCTGAATGGGAGATGTTCCTGGAGGTTGATACAACCCCACATCTTGTCATCAAAAGAAATTTTTTTATTAGTCCTTGGATAAACATAAAAACATTTTATATAATAAAATTTGCAAAAACATTAAAAAAGAAAAAAAATTGTACTTCTCACCCAAGTCACCCCACTGAGCATCCTTAGGCAGGACCAAATCCAGATCTTGTCGAAAATCTAAACCAGCATATGCATATTCATCGATCATCAGCATTTGGGGCCTCAACCAATCAAAAAATGAATCATTATACTTGATTATAGGCCCTGCTACATGCCGAGCCATGAGGTTACACCACGTAAACATCCTCAGATCCCGTGGGGCTTGTAAACCCCAATCTACCTGTAGTCGCAGTAGGTAGTCGCAATAGTGGGACCCTCTTGAGGAATAATGATAGCAAAAGTGACCCGTACCCAAACTGCTTCAAGTCACCCCTTCTGCACTTTGTCAGTTGCCTTTTCATGCTACGGAGAACCGCATCTGACCAATTAAAAACCCGAGGCTCTGTGCACTCTATTGCATATTGGAAATAGCTCTGGAGAGTCATGTGCAGATCCGCATTCCCAGCCATGCGTGCAATGGTAAAAAATATAGTCTTTAGGGTCAAATCTTAGACCCCCCAAATGGAAACCTTACCCTTGCTTCTCTCCTCCTCGGGAACACAATATCGGTGAACATACTCGCTCATAGGAAGTCTGTCGCCTCTATCTCTGGTCAGAGTAGTATGGTATCCATGTCATGACAACCCCGTCAGAAAATAGATATCCTTGATATCTAGTGTCAGCGCGTGGACCCCTACATGAAATAACTGTTGATCCACATCCCACATGTGGACCAGGTACTATAACAATCTGAGTTGGGCTCTCATGCCCAGGATCCTAAAAAAAATTAAGAGCCCACATTCCCGGAGGGCAGCGACTGTACCAGGATCATTCTCGACAATGGAATCATCCTCCTCATGTTCTCTTTCCCTCCATTCCAACATCGTGATGGTCAACACCTACAATGGAGCCATGAGAAGGAAGTCAGCAACTTGTTTTAACCTCTTGCATAATTTTTTATTGAGCAAAACCACACACAAAAATCTATTTTTTGTTGTCACAGGTAAAGCTTTTGCATAGTGCGAGATTCTCGCAGGTGCACTGAATCCCACCTGCGAAAATCTTAGATTCTCACAAGTCCCGAATGGCCCACCTGCGAGAATTCTTGAGCACATCTATGGACCCTAAAATGGACTCAAAACTCTAAAATTGCTAATAAAAATCAGAAGTAAACCATGGAAAAGTTGGAAAATCAAGAGATTACCTCGTTGACTGAAACCGTTTGTCGAATGATCACTTGTACCTCCCGTAATTGAGCAAAGAAATTTGGGGGAAAATGAGGTATGTTGGACAAGTTTTTGTCAAAGTAACAGTGAAATGGTAAAAAAGGCTTTTTCACCCATATTTATTCACTTTTTACTATTTCTTGTTGATTTTTTATATTATTTTTGTTACTTGGATTAAAAAACCTAATACCCTAATAGCCTTGTGAGTATGGTTTTTAATAGATAGAGTGACTTCGAAGTCCGAACGATGGTGTACGAGTATTTTTTCTCTTTTTTGTCACATGTACAACTACTTTTTTAGGGTTTTTGTAGAAAAAACCCCGAGCTCAGTCTTTGTTCGTTCTCACACTCGAAAATACATGAGAATGCAACCGAGTATACTTTTTCTTATTTTTTCGTACTCGTTATAGTAACACGAAAACGATGAACGTAAGGGAGTATCCTTTAAGTTCTTTTCACGCTCCATAAAAATGAAAAGATTGCCAAGCGATCTTGTTCTTTTCACGCTCATTAAAGTATTTGAAGAAAACGTTCGACGAGCGATAATTTATCACTTTTTCGGTCTCGTCAAACTCATTTACAAAAAAGGAACTGGGAGAGTTATCTTTAAGTGTTTTCTAGACTCTTAAAACATGAAAAAACCATGAGTTTTCTATCTTTGGACTCATTAAACAAACATCGAAAGGCCCTTATGGGACCAAACCACTCCTTCCTAGGGTTTGTTAAATGTACTTCGAGGGACTCATCCGAAGGATGATCTTACATTGACAAGCATATGTTATCCTCCTCAAAGTTGTGTAAAAATAAAGAGGTACTCGCCGGAAATGGTGGGGGGAATTTTCAGAAAGGGATGTGTTTTCATTCGTATTAATGGCAGTAAGCGTCGCTCTTGAACATGACACCCCCTATTTGTCGTTTGAATCTGGGTTGGGAAATCCATTTGTCTCTCGTCCGACTTGCTACAAGGTCATATCTTGGGTCGTCTTTGAGTCAATGCTACCAATTCCTTTGTCGTGTCATTCATATGTTCAAGAGAAGTTCAAATGAGCCCCCCATTGAGTTGGCCATCTACAATTTTCTATTCTTACTATGTTGGCCTTCCTTGTATCTGTTTCAACTCATATTCATACTTCACCCTCAAAATATGTTACTTATTTCATGTCATTGATGGGGGATACATCAAGGCCCTCCTCTGACGAGTCTTTTTCCATTGACTCCAACTCATTATCTAGGAATAAGACTTAGAAATCATTCAGTACCTTGGAACCTGCATGCCTTAATGTCAGGTCTCTTCGCTTTCGACAAGGGTTTCACATCATTGGTCCATGATCGAGAGATCCCGCCGAGTGTTCAACTTCAGTTCATTCATTCACATTCATTTGAATTGTACTTCGGTACCTTGGGAGTCATTGACATCAATGGTAATTTCCCTCGCACTTGTTAACGGTTTTCATCAATGACCGGTAATCGAGTGGTTTCTACCATGTTCGACTTGAACACATGTAATCACATGGCTAGATTTATACTTTCAAGTGACAGGATTGAAGACAATGGGTCTCATCTTTTTTATTCAGGCTGTGATGGAGTATGTATGATTTGTATCGACACATAGATCCACTTTGTATGTCACGTGTCTATGTCTTAATTTGAGTCTTCTAACATAGATCCACAGTGTATTCTTGGTGGCCATGCAGCATTTTGACGGCATGGATCCATGGTGTATGATTGGTGACCATGGCCTACATTTACGATTTCATTCATTTGTGATCTGAGCATGGGAATGCCTACCTCATAACTGGTATTATATTCTGCAGATCTTGGTTGTTTACAGGTTTCCAATTAGGTGCGTTCCTTGTTTCTGACACACACACGCATTTTACAAAGTATTTCAGTTGTCACGAGTTCCAGCCTCATACTTTGGGGGGCATTTTGTTACACATTATTTTGATCACTCTAGTGATGTCTCTACAAGTTATGTGTCTAGGCTCTCATGAAGACCCTTTTCCTGAGAAAAGTGATTGTTGTCTTCTTCTAAAAAGCATATTTTTAAGACAAGTTCGCAGGTTGCCTGTGTTACAGGGTGCGAAAATCCTTCATTCTTGCAGGAAACCCTATACTTGGAGTGTGAATTTTTCACAGTCTTATCTATAGGTAGGGTGTGAACATGTTTCAAATCTTGGAAAAGAGAAGAGGTTACGAAGGTTCTAGAAGAGAATCTTCTAGAAAATGAGGTGGCATTCGCATGGTTGGCATCCTATTGACTTCTCATATTTAGTGGGATCATCCTCATCCCTTTAACCATCTCTCCTTCTCCTATATAATGAAAGGTTTCTCAAGTAAGAGGCTAAGCAAGATTGAATGAAGAATTGATGAGAGAATTGTGTGAAGAAATCTGTTTGGATAGAATCTTGAAGACTATATTTGTCTATCAAGTTGTACTGGATCTTCTTCATGCAAGTGTAGAGCAAGTGTGTGTGTTGGAACCAAGGATCACTGGAAGGAATCTTGTGACATCAAGGAAATCTAGTTGTATCTTCTACTTTCATTTAATATAATACAGCGGCATGTCCCTTTCCCATAAAATCACTCTTATTTTATTGCATAACTCCTTGATCATATGCATAGGTTGACATTGACTATATTTTGTTATCTTCACTTTGGTTGGTTTGTGTTGTCTTGGACCTGATTTCACAAGAGCACCGGAGAGAAGTAGGAACAACAGAGACCTAAGGAAGCAATATAAAGGTATGTCACTAATTCCTTCTCAGTAGTAGATTCAATGACTACAACTTAGAGAAAGAGTCATGCCCTATCCTGTTTTTTTCTAGATCCAGGTGGATCTAAGGAGATCAGTTAATGTCTTCACCTACCGATTTATAACAATCAGTCAACAACTACAAGAGGACCCTAGTGCATTAGATACATTTGTATGAAAGAATGATTTGCTATGGTATCATTAACACCTATATTTATGTAAGAATTCCCAACTCAAGCACAAGGTCCTTCTGGAATTTCACACTTCTCTTATAGGAGGACATTCATGGTTCTTGAAAAATTACCATAAGATCAAGAAGGATTTTTTATGGGAAGATCTTAAAATTGATGCTCAAAATTTTGTGTCTGAGTGTGTGGTTTTCCAATAGAATAAGGGAGATACAATCAATACTCCAGGTCTCCTACAACCATTAGTTATACCAAGTCAAATCTAGGAAGAAGTTTCAATGGATTTTACTATAGGTTTACCCAAATCTAAAGGAAATATTGTCATCATGGTAGTAGTGTATCGACTGACTAAGTATGCCCATTTTTTTTTCTCTCTCTCATCCTTTTAAAGCAAGTATAGTGACCGCGACATTCATGGAAACAGTGAAAAAGATACATGGAGTCCCCAAGATTATTGTAAGTGACAGAGATCCAATTTTCATTGGAAATTCCTGGACTGGTTATTTTCTTGTTTGGGTACTCAATTGGCTCATAGCTCATCTTACCATCCTCAATTCAATGGGAAAACTGAGATTGTGAAAAAATGTATAGCATGATATCTTCATTGTTTTGAATATGATAAACAAACAAAATGGGTCAAGTGTTTTCCCTTAGAAATATGGTGGTACAACACATCCTTCCATACTTCATAAAAAGTGTCCACATTTGTGGCACTTTATGGATATCATCATCGATCCATCACATCTCCATTGAAAGGGAATGAAAAGGTTCAGGCAGTGGAGGACCACATAGGGCACCAACAAAAGGTTCTCAAACTATGTAATAACAACTTGGTTATGGCACAAAATAGGACGAAACAACAAGCAAATCAACATCCCAGTGAAAGGGAATTTGAACTAGGGGATTGGGTATTTTTTAGGCTACAACCATATAAACAAATGTCCCTCAAGCAACAACATAAGGAAAATAAATTTGCACCCAAATATTATGGCCCCTACAAGGTCTTGCAAAGGATCAGAAGTATGGCTTACAGATTGGAGTTGCCTCCATATTCACATGCACATCCAATCTTCCATGTTTCTTTCCTAAATAAGGTAATCGGTGACAACATCCCAATCGAGACTATTTTTTTGTAGATTAATGAAGAAGGGAAATCACACTAGAACCAAAAAAAATCCTTGAAACAAGGATTAAGTCACTGTGAAATCGAGCAATTATTGATTACCTCGTCAAATGGAAAAACCTACTAGTGGAAGAGGCGGCATGGGAATATGAGTTCTTCATGTAGGAACACATGCAATTGGTCAAGTGTTGAGGACAATACTTTTTTGAAGGGGAGGGGCATGTTACTCCCTATACAAAGCCCCGTGTTATGTATAAAACCCCTTATTAATCCCCTAGATAGTGAATTATTACATTTCTGGTGTTATATTAGTAGGTTGGATAGAACCCTTAATTCTACCCTTTCATTATAATTGCACCCTTTTGCACCAAGGAGACCTAGTCTTATGATCATATTATCTTATCTCATATTGTATTTTGAATTAGATATATTGTAAAAAAAAGGTTTCCCCCTCAAAGTGGATTGTATTCATTGACTTTTTATCATTTTAAGGTGTTGGATCATAACAATGATGTTTTGAGAAAGACTATCCTAGTCAATTATAGTATTTTGACTAGTGATACCCACATGATGGTTAGGGTTCTTATGGAAATATACATCGAAAAAGGTCTATTTGAATCCATGGATTTAGTGTGGAATGGGAAGAGACATACTCAAACGTTGGATTATCTGAACATACCTTTCCAGCGTGCTTGGTGCCATCAACAAGGTAGTTTTTCAAAGATTGTGATAAATAGATGGATAGAGGGTTCTAAATGAGGAAGGGTACAATTTCTAGTGAGTTGGGAGGTACATTAAACCCTGATTTAGCTCCCACTTCATCGCTAGGAAAGTAAATTATTAATGGCATCTCAGGTAATGAGTAGTTTGTGAATTTGGGTCGAGCGAAGGATTCTCCTTCTATTCATGGGAGTATTTTGATAGGGGATCTCTCCATTCCTCTCATAGAAGTATCAAGGATGTTTTTGAACTTGATAATGAGTAAGGAGGAATCGATGTCTACAGCTGGTGATTAAACACCACTGACTTATAATAAGAGGACTTGTGGTCGCAGGATGGAGTCGAAGCCTTTCTCAGGTAAGTTCATTAATACTTTCTCTTTTTTTCCCTTTTCTGCCTCTTAGGATGATAAAAAGGTTTAACATACTATCTTTTATATGATATTAGGAATAGTAAATATCCTTCAAGTACTTTGTTTCCTCTGGATCCACAAGCAACCTTATCCTTCCTTGGGGACTTTGTAGACCTTTCAAAGGATTTGATTCCTTCTTTTAGGGATTTTCATGTCGTGAAGGGAGAGACTGTCACAGATTCCTCTTCCTCCTTATCCAGGTGATCTATAAATTACCATGGATATTCCACTAGAACAATTTGTCACAACATATCTGATAAATAAACTGAAATATACACTATGAAGGTTAAATTCCTTTAGATTCCATAATATTTAGTTACTGATTTTCTGCTTATGCATGAAATAAATAAAATATGGAAAATAAAGAATATTAAAGTATAATCACATGCCATCCACAAGATAACACAAATATTTTCTCTGGGAAACCATTTCGAGAGAAAACCCAGCTACAAGGTGAAGTTACTCTACTCTCCTTTCTCTGGTATGGAAATAATGCAAGTACAAAGGAGAAGGCACTCTCTATGGAGTTACCTAAGACTTGTGTCTTGTTTGGATGCTACAGAACATTAACCCCCTCTATTTTGATCTATAGTTTTCCACTCCCAATTGTTCTGCTCTGTTATGGAACAAAATAAAATAACATAGAATGAAACCCCTTCTCCCCCTAGTGGCTTGGTATTTAATATAGCCCAGTAGCCATCTAGGGGTAGGTTTTCGACTTCCTCAACCCTCAATTATGGTAGGGTTTTGAACCTTCTAGAATATTCTTTAAATTACTCACATGGATATCCCAATATGCATGAGTAATGGTGGTTGACATGGCATCCTCTCATACCATGGTGGTCAATTTTATCGCTCAGTTTGAAGTTTAGGTCAAGTAGCTGAAGGGTAAAGGTCAAATTGGCGTAACAGGAGCTTCCCCACCCAGTGTCACCTCGATGGGGGGCTCTTTTTATTTAGGGTGGCTAAACCCAAGGGAGACATCCCTGGTAATCTAGGGTTTTGAAAGGTAAAGGATTTAAAGGATCGAGGTAAGTTTTCCCTTCACAGATTACCGCCAAGAAGATAGTCAAAGAGAAGATACACCACAGAGGAGGCACCTGTTTGTGAGACAAGGCAACAATAACACTAATACATGCAACAGTGGTCAATACTTCATTAATTAATGCCTATCAATATTATATATGAGCACATATAGTAGTAATTATTGACGAAGTCAATGATTGCAATAATGACTATGGCTTATAATATTATTTCTCAATAAATACAGAATGATATAGCATCCAATAATAATGATTAATCCTCAAATTAACTTAATGCATTAAATATCATCAATTTTCTCATACAAAGGTTGTTGCGTCACTATGCCAAAGATGACGTCAGCTTTTTCTAGGGTTAGTGTTATAGACAAAGAGATCAATGTTTTGCAAATAGGCCAATGAAATTTATTAACACATCAATGTCTATCATCAGATGACTAAGCCAAAACGTTTTCTATCAACCAAGAGCTCAAACAAGGCATGAGGTCATCATCATTTTGAGGGTTAGTAGACGTTAGGGTTAGTTAGGGTTTCAAATTTAAGAGTTTTGAAAAGTTGTTTTGGCACAACAAGCTCAACGTTGGAGAGATAGACTAGTGCCTTAGGGTATTATGGAGTCAGAAACAAGGGAAAGCTTTCGGGAGAATCAAAATCTAAGGACTGGAGAGCTAGGTTTTATGGTGCTGCAATGGCAGGGCCCTAGAATCAAAACCCTAAGGGGAGGAGGCTCATTCTGGTGTTTCTTAATCAATGCCTCATGCTCCTCCCTCTTTTCTCAAATATCCTTGGCAAAACGGCTAGCTTTAAAACACAAATCTAAGGGTGAAAAGTGTTGCAAGAGAAAGGCCCTTCAAACCCTAAAAGTCAAAACCCTAGGTGTAGAATTAACTAGGCCTAGGACGTCTTCTTTCTTCGATTTATGTTCAAAAGCTAACTCAGAAAAAGGATGACTAGTGTAGCAACGGCTAGGCTAAATCCTCCTTAATCAAT
>ML778296.1:147437-193359 GCA_009831015.1 Picea engelmannii | reverse complement strand
CAACGTCCTCTATTTATATCATCCAAATGACCTTTAATTTTAAAATTAGGTCATTAAAACAGTCGACAAGGCTGACTTTCAATTTTACACTGTTTTTACATTAAATGCTAAGAAATGTCATAATATGAGCTAAAAAAGGAGACATCATGCCCCTCTTAGGGAGACGTTGGCCCTTTTTGGGCAAGCTCATCATCCATGAAGCAGAACGTTGGCCCTTCTACGGCTCCTCCAAGCTGCTACACGTGCCAAATGACCCCAGCACACTGCCACATGCTCCAGAAAATGTCCAGCTGCCTCAGGTGATGTCTTGTCCATCAAAAGCAATCGTCCCATCTGCAGTGGGTGATCCCCCCTAGGTTGGGCTCTGCCAAAGTGTCCTGGGTAGGACGTCCTTCTTCCTTCTCGTGCATTGGCTCATCACAACGTTGTCCTGTCTCTTCCATCCCAGCAACCATCTGATGGGCTCTTCAGCCCCATGGAGGTCCGAGCTAATCATATCCCCATGTGTATCGGTCCACTGGTACCTGTCCGCCGGGTATGGTCCTGCACATCAAAAACTACGCCCTCCATGGGCTCATCAGTCCTCAGGATCATAACAATGTCAATCACATTTCATCATTAAATTTATCAAATACATGCATGAAATCCCTAACATATCATCTAAGAGCTCAAATAAATTACACATATCTACTATACAAAGCTTAAGAAACCAACAGAATAACCTATTGGGCTAATACCCACAAGAAAAGGAAAGTTTCCTCAGAGGATCATTCAAGCCATGTATACGAAGTGGTATGGTCTAGGGATGTCTAATCATAGTAAGACCAGGGGTAGGTGTTGTCTGTGGGTGCCTCTATAGGAGGTGAGTTGTACCTGTCATGGATGCACTTTTTCCAAGCCCCTTTATTGCCTTTATTTTCCATTTATTGATTTTCTTTCTTTTTACTTCAAGGTCTGACCAGAGGACACTGCCTTGGCGTGGTAACCAGAGATGGCAGTGTTACCCACTGGTATCTTCACAGAAATGATAAGGTTGGCTCATGATGAGACCCCCTTTCCCTTGGCCATGCAACCAAAGGTCACTGCCCTGGCGTGGTGACCAGACAATGGTAATGTCATACTTCTGGATACCTATGAACATAATGGGTCGGCTCGTGATGAGACCTCCCATCCTCTTGGTTAGGTCTTGTTTTGTTATTTTTTCTTAGGGTCCCTTTAGTTTCTTATCGAGAGGCCTTTTATTTTTTCTTAGGGTCCCTGGGTGAAGCATCTCTAGGTTTCATTTCTTATGGCTTTTATCTTTTACCAACTACTTTTACCCCCTAGGACTTTAGCCCCTTCTTCCCACAAGACAAAGTGTAACCCTCAAAAGGTCATCCTAATGGCCAGACTAGGGGAATGGGATGGATGACTGGGAGATAAGATGTAAAATGATAGAATGGTGGGAGCGGATGATGGCTCTGCAAATCCCCTTTAGTGGCTAACCAAAACCCATGAATACAAGCTTGCTAAGTCACCCCATTAATCACCCCAACAATGGTCAAGTGGATTAGTGTAAGATCCAAGCAGTCATCAGAAATGAAAGGAACCTAATGCATATATAAGAAGGTTATAGCGATCAAATATGACACATACCATGATACCTTGGACCAATTACCTCATGGAGCAAGATTCTTCTCCGATGCAAGTCCAAGCCGATGGTGATGGATGTTGTTGCTGTAGACAGGACATGTTTGGCGAAGAAGAAGAAGGATGGGCCCTCTAGGGCCATGCTCAGGTCAATCCTGCTCTCGGTACTTCATGTCTAGGACCTGTGGGCCTCGAGACATGATCTCCTAGTTATCCCTAGATATCGGGGATAACAGTCAACATGATAGGTCAAATTGTGGGAGGCATAACTTTTGCATATGAACTCTAATTGATGCATGGTCTACACCATTGGAAAGGTCTTGGAGTGTAGAAAACCATCCAGTGGGTGCGCAAAAATTTAAAACACCAAAACCCAAAAAAATATTCATTTAATGCCTCAAAATAACTTTGTAAGGTTCCAAACCCGGATTTTCCAAATTGGGGCATGCCACTAAAATGACCCTGCAAGATGATTCCTACAATTTTTTCCACTCTGAAAGCATCAAGATAGATGAAAAAATAACATAATGATCCAATCCGGATCACCAGAGGGGGAAGTAGTTATGAATTAATGCCTTGAAAGGGAACTAGAATCCTTGATCTTTTCCCGTCTGGAAGGTTGTGACAAGACTCTTTGTTGGAGTTGGGGCCTTCTCATGTGGGGAGAAAATCTCCCCTAAAAAGGGCTTAGTAGAAGGAAATTAGGGAGATAAACCAAGGTTGAAAAAATCTCATTATCAATTTCCTTAGGATATACCATGACTCATGCTTGGTTCCTCCATGAAGTTACTATCATTTAACATCAGAGGGTTGGGGAAGCAAGCCAAGAAGTTGGCCCTGAAGTGGTTGGTGGAGCTTTATCAGCCAGATGTTTTATTTTTACAAGAGACTATGGAGAAAGGGGATGTACTAATAGGTGAACTGAAGAAGTATTTATGAAATTGGGAATTCCTAGCAATAGATTCGGATGGTCATTTTGGGGGTATTATTATGGGATGTGGTATCGCATACGATTGTTTAGGTTCGCAGGTGACATCCATTAGTGCATAAGGCGGGATAATGCATTTACAATGGAAATTTTCCCCTACATAGGTTCGATGTGGTGCTATCTCTAAGCGCAGTTGGAGGGACTCCAGGTTTGGCAAGAGCGCTAAAGTAGCCGACGCACCCAGATTGATGGTCGTTGATCTTTTCGGGGCTGAAACATGCGCGAACGTTAGAATTTGAAGGGTGGGATGAAATCCCAACCATGGTTTTGCGGGGAGACGATGTGGCTAAAGAGGGTGTGTTTCGGGCCCGAAAGCGGTGTGGATCCAAACCACTTCCCGCGACCTTGAAATGTGCATGCGCATATGACACCCTATCTAATGTAGACAAGTGGTTGCCCAACAGTTATCCCACTACGCTCCAATCCCAAGGGGGGGTCAGCCAATGAACAAGAATTGACTTCCACGACCTCAGTGCCCAATCCAGCAATGATAGGTGGTCCTTCGGCAGTCGTCCCAGCATGCTTTAATCCCAATGAAGATCTAGTTAATGAGGTAGGGACCGGTAGCTGAAACCTCACCTCAACCCATAAATGGAAGGCTTAGAATTTATGGTTAAGGAGGTTGGACTTTCAGCAAGGTGCAGCGATGGTTGGTTTTTCTACAGGTCTTCACTAAATATGGTTTGCGTCTGACAAAAGGAAACACACCCAGTATGACAAAGGACTGCTCAGACGCAAAGCTTTGAATGGAATTTCCAGATCACACTCCTAGTAGTTGTGGACTGATATGAGTATAAATATATCAGTTTGATTTTTTGTTAGGGTCGTCGAATGGTTGAGCAAAGCTCCCTACTATGTAATATTTTGATGCCAGAACTGTTCTCTTGTTATGTATCAAATTTGAGACTTTTGCATTAATAGAAGTCATCTTATTTCATCTCTTTGTTTAAAGTGTGCTGAAACACTCGAGCATGGAGGATCCACCAAGTTTACAGGAAGAAAACTCACACTGAACAATACCTTCATGCCAATTCCCATCATCACCCCTCCCAAAAACTAGGTGTTCTCAACACCTTAGCCACTAGAGCCTTCAGAATTTCTGATGATGAACACCTTGAGGAAGAGAAAAATCACCTCCTCAATGTTTTTAAAGAAAATGGCTATAAAAAACATCAGGTGATGAAAGATTTTCCAAATGCCACTAAAACACCTAGGAATAAAGAAAAAACAAATAATGATGTATCCAATGTTCTATTACCCTACATACAAGGGACAACAGACAAGCTTACTAGGATTTTAAAGAAGAAAAGAATTGGGGCAAATTTCAAACCCTTAAAGACTATTAGGAATTCCCTTAGGTCAGTCAAATACTATGTTGATCCCATCGAGCAAAAAGGTGTCTATATGATCTCGTGCTCGTGTGGTAAACAATACATAGGAGAAACAGGTCATTCCTTTAGAATTAGGATTCAAGAACATGTCGTTGACATCAAACACAATCGCACTCGTCCCTCAGCTCTCGCAGAACATTCAAACAAAACTAAACATCACATTTGCATTGAAGATGCCAAAATTATTGCCAAGATAGATCACTATCACAATAGGAAATTCAGAGAAGCAATCGAAATTGAAAAACAACCTAACAATCTAAACAGAGATGATGGATGGAAAATTAGTCAAAATTGGATCCCAACACTAACCAATATGAATAATTTATAATTTTTCTAGGTTTTATATTTTTCACTTTAATAAGTCGGCTCTTAATAAATAATTAATAAACAAACAAATAATTAATTAATAAACAAACAAATAATTTTCTTAAGTTTTATAATTCTTGTTTTCATAAGTCGGCTCTTCATAACAACTTTTCAAGTATTTATTTACACTTGTTATATCTTTTTTCCTTCATATATCATAATATTTTTCTTGATGATGGACCACACTGGTTTGGTCTGAAACGTCGAATATCAAAAACCTATGCGATGAATCCGAAAGAACTTTCTGATCAAAACAATGGTCACAAAAGTCTTAGAACAGAGATACATGGAGGATCCAGTCGAGGGTTGTAATTCTATTGTAATGTAGGTTTGATTACAGTAGTGTCGTGACCAGTTTTAGTCATCTTCCTTATTATCTTATTTCCCCTTAAACTGAAAGGCTCAGGCATGGAGGATTCAGTCGAGTTTTTGTAGTTGCATTATGATGTAGGTTTGATCATTATGTTGTTGTGACATATTTCAACGTCTGAAACTTGAGTTCAAGAGTGCTCTTGAGCATGAGTTTTTCTTCACCAAGTTGCTTGAAAGTTGGATGCCCATTGCAAACCCTTCCACCTTTCTCACTAATTCTTCCTTCTTCCCACCCTTAAACTCAAATCACTGACGGAAGTTAATGAGGACCTCACTTCCATGTGCATTTCTTGTCCAGTTCCTATGATTAAAATCATTCTTGTACTGAGTTTTGTCCATTTGACCTACACTCATAAAACCAACATCCACCAAACATTCTGATGGGTACTGGTCTTATCCTCTTGCAATATGAGGGTGACTCTTAGTGATAACATTTGTGGCTTCATTGTCGAGGAATGAACTGAAGACATGTCCCTAGGATTGCAACTTGCACCTAGAGACTCCATTGTTTCAATTGTGCCTCCCAAAGGCAGACACACGAGGTCTACTCCACAGCTGCCTCTAGAAACACCTAAAGTTGACCCAGAAAAGATTATCAGAAAAGGAAAGACCTCTCAAGAAGGGATTTTGATTGTTGTATCATGTGATTCTGATAATTTGCATGATTCTTCTTTAAAAACTCTAGTAGTTGCATCTAATTTTCATGTTATACCATCTGTTGGAGTTCCCAAAAATTTAAATTTTGGGAGTTTCCCTATTGACACCACTTTTTCCCTATTGGTGTCAAAAATTGAACCTTCAAGAAATTTTTGGGATCAACATAGTCTTTGATTGACCTAAGGGAATTCCTAATAGTCTTTAAGGGTTTGAAGGTTAAAATTTTTGACACCACTTTTTCCCCTAAGATTGTAAATTGGTTCAGACCCAGAATCTTAGAAGGTTGTCCCACTCAGGGTTTTCCTACTCCTCTTCATGTCAATGTTTTAGTATATAAGGAGGGGGGAACTTATTTTCCTTTAAACCGCATATTATCCTCCTCCAACACTCATTTGTTTCCCCTTTCCCTTGGAAACACAACTCCAGTCTCACATGTCCAAACTCCATCTCCCCCTAGTTCTCCTACAGTTCACATTCTAATGGCAGGTGTTAATCTTCCTAGAAACAGAATGGATACCATAGCGGTTGCTAGGTATGCCCCTCTTGTTTCACCTCAACCTATGAATCCACTCCTAGTTGGATATTACCTCAAGTACATGCCCAATTTTACAGGAGAGGAAGACATAATTGTTGAAGAACATCTTTCAGCATTTTACAGTTATGCGGATAATCTTAATATTGAAAATGAAGATGTTTCGTTGAGAGTTTTGTACAGAGCCTTGATGGTGAGGCTAGAAAATGGTTCATGGGTTTGACTCATGGATCTATTGATGGGATTGAAGCTCTGGATGATTCATTTTTGAGACATTGGGGGGATAAAAAAAGATTTCCTTTATTATATTACAGAGTTCAAATCACTTAAGAGAGAAGAAGGGGAGTCTGTTTCAGATTTCTCAAAGATATTTAATAAGATGTACAATAAGATCCCCATTGAAATTAAACCTACTGAAACCTCTGCCAAGATCACTTATGCTAGTTCTTTTGACACTGATTTTTTCCTCCTGCTGAGAGAAAGAAGAGTTGGCTCCTTGGCTCATATGCAATATGAATCCCTTGAAGTAGAATCCAATATATTGGCAGTTTACAAACTTAGGAGTAAGGCTGATAGAGACAGAATAAAAGGTAGTTTTGAAGCCTCAACCTCTAGTTCCTCTGCTTCCCACCCTCAAGTGGATGAGTTGACTAAGCTAGTAAAATCACTTTCTACAGAAGTGGAGAAATTGAAGTGTGAGGGGAAACAAGGCTATAGGAATGCCCAAAATACTGACAATGGGAGTAACTTCAGAAGACCAAATAATTCCCCTCAGATCATCCAGAGAGATCAAAGAAACAAGGATAGGGATGATAAAAAAATCCAAGCCCCTCTCCAAAATAACATGCTTACTAATGAAGATGGAGAGGAAGAAGAATTTGATCTTGAAATACATTGTCTTTGTGACACCTCTTCATCCCCTCATTTAACTCAATATGCATATGAGGAGTCTCTCATGGATAGTCAGCTTAATGAGATGAGAAAAGGAGAAAGGGCTAGTGGCAATCCGAATAGATACAACCTCGGGTCCAAGAAGAAAGAAGGAAAACCCAATATTCTTGATCATCCTACTAGAGCATAGGATCCTGCTAAGGGGGTGGCAGCTAAAAGCAAATAAAAAAAGGCACAAAACCCCCAGGCAGTGGTTAAGATCCCTATCCCAGAAGTAAAGAAGATTTTGAAGCCTCCCTCTTCTTTTAACTTTGAGAATGAGATTCAAAAGATTTAAATTTATGTACCTTTCTTGGAGTTGGTTAAAATTGAGGATTTCAAAAGATACCTCTCCAAAGAACTGCAGCCTGAGCCTTCATCTTATTCCACGAATTTGATCAACCTCCAAGACTAAAATCTTGTTGTCATATTGGGACCTTTGGTGGAGGATAGAGATGACTCCTCCCCTCCTTTCTATACCTCTTTGAGCATCCATGATAAGGTGTTGCACAACTGCTTGATGGATTGAGGGGCATCTCACAATCTCATGCCTAAGATCTTCATGGAGGAACTTGGGTTGGAGGTTACAAAAACTTACCATGACATGTATTCATTTGATTCTAGGAAGGTGAAGTGCCTTGAGATTAGCAAAGACTTGGTTGTTTCCTTGTTCCAATTGCCAATGAAAGGTGTGTTCATGGATATTGTAGTGGTTGATGTCCCCCGTAAGTTTGGGATACTTATGTCTAGATATTGGATAAAAAGACTGGGGGGAAACTTGCAGATGGATCTTTCATATGCCACTATTCATGTGTTTGGAGGTGAACAAATAAGGCTTTATAGGGAAGCACGACTTGCTTCCATCATCAGTGATGGAGAAAATCCGACCAACCACCCCATTTTCGCAGTAGATATTGATCTGGGGACTAGTATGTTAACTCTCACTGATGGCCCTCAACCACCTATTGAAACCAGGAAGAATCCCATCACCCCTTGTGAAGACCCTCCTCTCGATACCTCTATTTGGAAAATGTTTTTTGATGGGGCCTCTTCTAGGGAAGGTGTTGGTGTTGGGGTATTTTTCTTTTCCCCTACCCAAGAGACCATATATTTATCTTATAAGCTTGATTTTGAAGCAACAAACAATGTGGAAAAGTACGAAACTCTTGTTTTGGGTTTGAGAGCTGCCAAAGACATGAAGATTAAGGAGTTAGCAGTTTTTGGAGTTGTTGAGTTGATTCTCCAGCAGGTCAGAAGTATGTATAAAGCTAACCACCCTAGGTTAAGGGCCTACAGAAACGAATTTCGGGATCTTGTTGATAGTTTCTTCTTGGCTTTTAATATCTCATTTTTTCCAAGAGAGAAGAACTCTATGGCAGATTCATTGGTTGTATCAGCAAGCAATTTCAGGGTCCCTTTGCCCCCAAAGCTCAAGTATGAGGTGGAAGTAAAATGCAGACCCTTTATTCCTAACAATGTCAAACATTGGAAGGTTTTTGAGGATGATATTGAGATAAAAAAAAATCTTGAGACTGTGGATGAATTCCCTGATTTGTGTATTGATCGGGATCAGGATACTAAAGAAATCCCTCATGCGGATGTTTTCCCAAATAAAATTGTTGACCATCATATTGTTCAATTGCCAAGTAACCATATTCCAAAGGGACTTGTCCCCTTGGAGAGATTGTTTGACATAAATGATGTTGTTGTAAAGGTTAAAGGTTCAACTGAAGAGGATGATGTGACTGAATGAAATTTAGGAACAGAGGAGGATCTCAAGTATGTCAAAATGTCTAGCAATCTGTCAAAAGAGCAAAGGATTGAGTATGCCAAGCTCTTGAAGGATTTTTTTGATGTGTTTTCTTGGAAATAAGAATATTTAAGAACATATGACACTAGCATCATTGAGCACAATATCCCTTTGAAAGAAGAGGCTAAACCTTTCAGGAATAAACTCAGACAGATAAATCATATGTTGCTGCCTATTATGGAAAAAGAAGTAAAGAAATTGTTGGATGCCCATATCATCATTCCCTTGAGATATTCAAAATGGGTGGCTAACTTGGTGCTTGTGAGGAAGAAAAATGGGGAAATCAGATTATTTGTAGATTTCAGGAATTTGAACAAGAGCTCCAAAAAGGATAACTACCCCTTGCCAAAGATGGAACACATTTTGCAGAGAGTGACTAGCTCGTCTAGGATGTCCAGGATTGATGGTTTCTCTAGATACAATCAGATCTTTGTCCTGCCTAGAGATAGAGAGAAGACAACTTTCACCACTCCTTGGGGCACATTCATGTATGCTAAAATGTCCTTTGGATTGATGAATGCAAGAGAAAATTTAAAGCGAGCCATGAACATTGCCTTTGTTGGGGAAAAGATAAATTTGTAGCCATCTATATGGATGACATTACAGTATTCTCAAGGTCTGATAAAGAGCATTTCCATCATCTGAAGAAAGTCTTCTTGAAGTGCAGGAGGTTTGTTCTCTCCCTAAATCCTAAGAAATCTTTGTTTTCTGTGAGAGAGGGTAAATTATTGGGGCATATTGTGTCAGTAGAAGGGGTAAGAATTGATCCAAGCAGAGTAGAGGCCATCCAGACCTTATCTGTTCCCAGATCTAAGAAAGAGATTCATTATTTCTTGGGTAAAATCAACTTTTCGAGGAGATTCATTTCTAATTTTGTTGAGTTGGTTAAACACATTACAACCATGATTAGAAAAGGAAGTGAGGTGAAATGGACTGTTGAGTCCAGAAATTCTTTCAACCAAATCAAAAGGGATTTGACTGAAGCACCTGTGCTCATTAGCCCTGACTATTCTAAGTAATTTCTAATATTTTCTTTTGCTTCATCTGATACATTGGTTGTTGTTTTGCTACAAAAAAATACAGAGCGGTTAGAGAAGCCTATTTCCTTTTTCAGTAGAGCATTGAGGGATGCAGAAATGAGATACAATATCGTGGATAAGAAGGCATATGCTTTGGTCAAATCCCTCAAGGATTTCAGAATCTTTATCTTGTATTCAAATATTATTGCATATGTCCCCTCGGCCTTAGCAAAAGAGATTTTGATACAGCCTGATATAGATGGGAAAAGAAGCAAATGGATTGCCAAAATTCTAGAGTTTGACCTTGAAATAAATCCCACCAAATTGGTGAAAGGACAAGGTTTAGCTAGGTTACTGGTTGAATCAAATTGTAAGGCGTTGGGGGATAATTTCATGAACACACTCAGAAAATCAACAAACTGATATTGTTCATACAGACTCTCATGTCATCCACAACTTAGCAGAATGCACCTGGTATAAAGACATCATATATTTCCTGTAAAAGTTGAGGCCTCCTAATGGTTTGGACAAAAACAAGGTAAGAGCTTTGAAACTCAAAGCAATCAAATATTATCTCATTGATCAGGTATTGTACTGGAAGGATCCTCTGGGAGTTGTGTTAAGATGTCTAGACCCAGAGGAAGCCCAAAGAGCTATAACTAATTTTCATGATAGCTTGTGTGGGGGACATCATTTTTGGAGGACTACAGCTTATAAAATCCTCAGAGTTGGGTATTTCTGGCCCAACCTTTTTACTGATGTTTGTTAAAATATTAGATCTTGTGTCAAGTGTCAAAAGTTTTCTGGAAAGAAAAATCTCAAATATATGCCTTTGAAGCTTGTAATGGTTTTTGGACCTTTTCAGCAATGGGGTCCTGACTTCATTAGAGATATCCACCCAACCTCAAGTGGAAAACGTAGGTGGATTTTGACTGCCAATGATTATTTCACCAAATGGATAGAATCCATCCCTACAAGGAGTGCCTCCCACAAGGTGATCATTAAATTCGTTGAAGATATCATGTCCATGTTTGGTTGTCCAAGCAGGATTGTTACAGACAATGTTGCCTCTTTCAGAGATAAACCATTAATCAAGTTCTATGAGCAGTATGTAATTGCAATAGTCCATTATACTCCCTACTACCCTCAGAGAAACGGTTTAGCAGAATCGTCCAATAAGCGCCTCATAAATATCATCAAGAAATTGTTAGAAGACAACAAGAAATCCTGGGACTCAAAGTTGAAATTTGCATTATGGGTTGACAGGGTCACAACAAAGAGGTCATTGGGTGTTTCCCCTTTTCAGCTTGTATATGGGGTGGAGGTTGTTTTTCTACTCAGCTTGCCTTGCATGTGGCGAAATTCCTCCTAAACTACCAACGAGAACCTGATGATATGGTCATGAGGATACAACAGTTGGTAGAAATGCAGCAAGCTAGAGAGTAGTTGCTTGATAAATCTTAGGATCACCAGCAGAGAATAAAATGAGCCTTTGACAAGAGGATGAGCAAGGAGCATTTCCAACTGGGAGATCTAGTGCTCAAGTGGGATCCCCCCAAGCAATACAAAGGAAAACATGGTAAATTTGAGGCCTTATGGATTGGTCCCTTCAAGATCTCTGAAGCATTTTTAAAAAACACCTATAAGTTGTAGAGCTTGGAGGATTCTGAAGTTTTGGGCAGCCCTGTCAATGGGAATTTTCTGAAGAAATATTTTGTCTAAGCCATGATTGGCTTTCCACCATTGTAATTACCACTTCCTTTCATTTTCCATTTAAATAAGAGACTCCATAACCCAAAAGTTAAGGCGTTGGGACTGTGCATTCTTGGCAACTCACAAGGAGTGTGCCATCCCTTGTGGAGCCAATGTTATCACATACAGTTGTTCAGGTTCACAGGTGACAACCATCAGTGCATAAGGCAGGCTAATGCATTTACAATGGCGATTTTCCCCTACACATGTTCGATGTGGCATTATCTCTAAGCACAGTTGGAGGGACTCTAAGTTTGACAGGTGAATAAAAGTTTGGTAGGAGCACTAAAGTAGTTAGCGTGCCCAGATCTCACCTCTCATCCAGATCGATGGCTGCTAATCTTTTCAAGGCCTCAACATGCACGAACGTTAAAATTCGAAGGGTGGGCTGAAATCCCAACCATGGTTTTGTGGGGAGGCGACATGGTTGAAGAGGGTGCGTTTTGGGATCAAAAGCGGTGTGGGTCGAAACCGCTTCCTACGGCCTCGAAATGTGCATGAACATATGAAACCCTATCCAATGTCGACAAGTGGTTGCTCGATAGTTATCCCACCATGCTCCAATCCCAAGGGGGGGTTAGCCAATGAACGAGAATTGACTTCCACGACCTCAGCGCCCAATCCAACAGCGATAGCTGGTCCTCTGGCAGTCATCCCATCACACTTTAATCCCGATGAAGATCCAGTTAATGAGGCAGGGACTGGTAGATGAAACCTCACGCCAGCCCATAAATGGAAGGCTCAGAAGTTATGGTTAAGAAGGTTGGACTGTCAGCAAGGTGCAGCGATGGTATCTTTTTTTCCAGGTCTTCACTGAACTTGGTTTGCATCTGACAAAAGGAAACATGCCCAGTCTGATAGAGGACTGCTCAGACACAAAGATTTGAATAGCATTGCTAGATCACACTCCTAGCAGTTGTGGATTGATCTGAATATAAATAGATCAGTTTGATTTTTTGTTAGGGTCATCGAATAGTTGAGTAGATCTCCCTACTGTGTAATATTTTGATGTCAGAACTGTTCTCTGGTTATGTATAAAATTTGAGACTTTTGCATTAATAGAAGTCAGCTTCTTTCATCTCTTTGTTTAAACTGTGTTGAAACACTCAGGCATGGAGGATCCAGTCGAGGGTTGTAATTCTATTATAATGTAGGTTTGATTACAGTAGTGTTGTGACCAATTTTAGTTAGCTTCCTTGTTATCTTATTTCCCCTTACACTGAAAGGCTCGGGCATGGAGGATCCAGTCAATTTGTTGTAGTTTCATTGTGATGTAGGTTTGATCATTATACTGCTATGACATATTTCAGCATCTAAAACTTGAGTTCAAGAGTGCTCTTGAGCCTGAGTTTTTCTTCACCAAGTTGCTTGAAAGTTGGATGCCCATGGCAGAGTTCTCCACCTTTCTCACTAAGTCTTCATTCTGCCCACCCTTAAACTCAAATCACCGACTGAAGTTAATGAGGACCTTACTTCCTTGTGCATTGATTGTCCAGTTCCTGTGATTAAAATCATTCTTGTACTGAGTTTTGTCCATTTGACCTCCACTCATAAAACCAAAATCCACCAAACATTCTGATGGGTATTGGTCTTATCCCATTGCAATATGAGGGTGAATCTCAGTGCTAACAAGATGGAAACATGATATTGCTTTAATGAATTCATTTATTATCTCCTTGGGCATGTGTCCAAATATTTTCAGCAAAATTTTGGGTCAACCCTTTACTTTGTTCAATGTGTATGGGATTTATGAGGAGAAACATAGGTTTAGGGAGAGTCTATTTGATCCAGGTGAATCTCGGTGGCCATCTACCTTCTCCATTGAATCAATGATTTTGAGCCTGTGGTTTGGATAAACCGTGATATTCACCCTTTTGATGGGGAATGTAATGTAATGTCATCTCCATTTGTAATGTAATGTAATTCCTACAATGTTAATGCACTAGATCCCATTAGTATATGTAGTTAAGTCTTAGGCTAGAGTAGTACTAAGATGGGTGACCTCTCGGGAAGTCCTAATTTTTTACATGCCTGTGGCATTTTATAAACTTAGACCAATTTATCCCACATGCATCATGGGAATTATTCTCCTCTTACTCTCTCATATATAATCAAGGTGAAGGAGGTCCTTTAAGCAGGTAATGGAGTGTGATGTAAAGCTTGTTGCGAATGAAGAGTAGCCAACATCTATTTCTCTTTAGAGATAAGATACCACCATTTTAGTCAGTTTGTGTCTACAATATTGTGTTATTATTATTCATTAATAGAAGTTGGGTTTCATTGTATTTTTTTGTTATTTGTTATAATTTTGTTTGTATCTCATTTTGTTCTCAACATAATCCAAATCAGTGGTATCAGAGTAGTTTTCTCCTTGTTGTTTCTCAGAGCATGTCCCCGATGAAGTCAGGGTATAGAGAGTTAGGTCTCAAGCTAGTTTCACTTGAGGATAACCACTCTCACCAACCCAAGCGACCTCCCATGGAGGAAGAAAAGAGAGATGACAGAGCATGATATTCTTTCAAGACATTGCTTGAGACTTGAGCAAGCCCTCATGTGACAGAGGAGTCAGATGATGGAAAACTTCGCTCAAATCCTTCAACGATTACCGATGGTGACCGAGGAATATTTGACAAGCATCCATTTCATAGGTGTGACACCCTTCAAGGTACAAGTCAATTTTTATATCCCCTTATTTGAAGGCTGGATAGATCTAGATGCTCTAGTAAAATGGTTGAATCTACTAGAAGGTTATTACTCTGTCCAAAAAAATTATGAGAGTGAAAAGATCACATTCGTGCTCCTTAAATCCCTTCCCCATGTTAGATCTTGGTGGGAATTTATTAGGATAGGTACACCATGGATGAATCTATGCCATTGGAGAGAGAAGCCACTTGGGAAACCTTTGTAGATTACCTCAAGGAGGAGTTATACCCTGTCGGAAACTATGATGACCAGTACATGAGATGGACGAATCTACGTTAGAAAAGAGACCAGGCAGTGTTGGAGTACACTAACATCTTTTATACCTTGCACTCAAATATGGGTATCAAAGACTCTGAGTGGCACCTGGTTTTGAATTATAGCAGTGGTTTGTACAGGTACATTCAAACATAGATGTATTTCTTCGAAATCTCCTCACTAGAAGCACGGGGTCTCCACTTAGTGAACCTACGACATAGCACGTGCATTCATGGGATATTAAAGAATACCTCTAATTTCACTATATATTGACAAATAACTCCCAAAATCCTTGTATTGAACCCCCCTCCCAATACATTTTTGAAATTTAAAAAATCCCTATCTTCACTAAGTATCTCCTATTTTTACCAAATACCCCTTTTTATACCCCCTTGTACTCCACATCCCCCCCCCCCCAATACCTACAATATATTTACTCTATTTTTCAAGATTAAAAAACCCCATTTATGAATGGATGTGATAAGATATTGGTCAACAATGTGAAGCCCTTCGTGATTGGGAGCTGCTTATAGATATGCAGAAAAAATTGAGCAAAAATTCAAGCAGTGGAGTAAGAGGGAGTTTGAGTTTGCAAATATGCCACAACAGAAGCAAGGCAAAGGAAATCCTAACTCACAGAACGAAATACAAAGCAAGGAGAGTCAATATTAAGAAAAATAGTCCAAGCAACTAGTTAAGAAGGGTGATGGGAAGTCTAAGAAAGACATCGAAAAGTGGTGTGAGTTCCACAAAAACCCCTGGCACAACACCGATGAATGTCACTCAAAACAATTATTGGTGGTTGAGCGCAAAGAAAATGAAACAGAACTTGACTCAAACTTTGATTTGGAGCACAATAAAGGGAAACAAATCATTGATGCAAAACCGATTGCTACAATCGTGGCCACGACAATACAACCAAGATAACCTGAGGATCCTGAGGAGGGGGAGTGCCTCTTCCACTCGCAGATGTGGGTAAAGGGGACCCCAATGTATTTCATTGTTGATAGTGGGAGTCAGAATAACTTGATCTCAGCTGAGGTTTTCAAGAGATTGAAGCCGCCAATGATGCCACACCCCTAACCACACACCATCGGATGGTTGAGTTGGGGACGAGACATCCGCGTTAGCCAGCAATGCCACCAATCCTATGGTATCAAGTCCTTTAAGGATGAGGTACTGTGTGATGTTTCCCCACTTGAATTTTGTGATCTTCTTTTAGGACAACCATATATGTGGAAACATCACGCCATATATGTGGAAACATCGTGTAGTGTCATTGTTACTTTGGGAGGTCATCTCTATAGGGTACCAAAGGTAGCTTCGACTACTTCCACTTTATTGATATCAGTAAAACAGTGTCACAGAGTAATCTCTCATACCACAAAGTTTCCCCTCTTCACAATCCAATCAAAAGGTGAATATAAGGTCACTACGACCACTACATCCTTAGCCCAAAACCTTTCTATCTAGCAGAAGCAGGTCTACAAGATTGTAAAGGGGCACGAAGATATTTTTTCTTCATCTATGCGGTGCCTCTCCACTACCAAAACTTTCATTTCATTGACTTGGTGCCTGGTTCTCCTTTACCCAATGGTCCAATGTATAGACACTCCCTTCCAGAGAATGAGATTCTTCCATATGTTCAACATATCTCTATTGGCCATGGCCCTTTTCAGGTGTGCTTGGGGTTCCAACCATTAATCCCCATTAATATAGCTCTTATTGTTGCATCTTCATTGAAAAAGTCCTCCCACACTCAGACCAAGTGTTGCGCCTCTTTCGTCACCTTAGTGAGAAAAATAGAGGTGCTTGCAAGCTCAGTTGGGTTTGCTGAGAAGGACAGCTGCAAGGAAAAGGGTTAGAAAAAGAAATATAAAACAACAACTAAGAAATAAACTAAGAAATAAAACAACAACTGAATTTATAAACATAGGGAGATAAGGACAAAATAAATAATGAGACCCATGTCACCAATGATAAGGCTGATATTAGTGAAAGAAAACACCAAGAAGCAAGGGGACTATGAGTCCCTTCTTCCTCCAAGGGAGGGCTCTTGTACCCCCACAAATAAGCTCTTCTTACAACTTTGAAAATAAAAATGAAAATGGTGAAAGAATTCTTTGCTAATCCACTCAAAGGGTGAGATGGATTTCCCAAAGCAATGATGCAAGTATACTCTTGGCAAGGATAGGAGATTCCTCAAGAGAATAATGGTAGCATAACTTTGCTATGAAATTTCTTGAAAAATGAAGTGTATCCATGGCCTTTTTATAGCATTCCTTTGAGCTATTGTCCAACTAGTTTGTAGTGTGTAAAGAGGATAATTAGGGCATTTCTAGGTCTTTGACTAGCCACCCAGTCGAATCCATTCCAGATTTGAGTGTCAAATCAACTTGGAAGCTGAACCAGAAGTGGGTGGGAGGCTGACCACTCTCATAAATGTGCCATTTCTCAGGTGCACGACTTTTTGTGACAACAGTCGCGCATTGTGTGCATGTGCGCGAATCTTGCATGTATGTTTCGCGCATGTGCGCACACGCCCAGTGTCTTCATAGCGCCCTTTAATTTTTGCACTAGTTGTATAGTTTTGACCCTTTTTGAATGATTTTGTGTTAATTCAGGACCATGGATAATGTCATAACTGTTTGGTGATGCTGAATTCTTGTAACCATTTGCAGACGAAATTTCAGTGATAACAGATGCCCCCTGATGGATGAGGTTAGGAGCATATGTATAGCCGAAATCCATCAATGTTTCTTCTACTGAGAGTGTTGTTGTAAGAGAGAGCAATAGTGGGATTGTCAAGAGTGCCCCGTTGGAGGGAGAAGGGAACCTATAGAACCCAACCTTCCATAAGGTGTGTAAAAAATAAATTGTGTACAAACGAGGTGGGCATGCCCCATGCTCATGTCATGTAACTCAAAAAGAGGAATGAAGTGTTGATATAGACAACTGCAGCACCCTTGGGGGCGGTCATGATAAAGGCAGAAGACAATTCTGTGGAGGAACATACTCTGAATAGTAGGCAGTGACATCTGTAAGAAGTATCACGGATTCTGTAGGCATTGATAGCTCATCCAAGTTCAGAGGTCTTCGGAAAGTATAAGAACTAACTGCAATAGTCGCAAAGTAATACCCACCGTAACATGGGAAAGTGTTGGAATCGAATGTTATGGGGGTCAACAACAGCAGGGAGCAATTGTGGTTCTCCCTGTGCCATCTGAGATCTCTCACTGGATAGGTAATGAGAATCAAGATACTGTCACCCTTCTGGAAAACTGTGTTGAGGTCGACAAAAAGGGGGACACGACTCCCATAAGCAAATGGATTCATGAAATCTACTAGGTGAGGTGAGGAATGGGAGGAGGTACATGGACGAATTCTAGATGTAGGAAGACTCAAGATTGCCCTTGGTTGGGGTATATGTGAGATAAAAGTGGTCGCAACCGTTCAACGAGATCGAGTGTCAGGGGGACAGCAAGACAGGGGACAAGTTGTGCCAGAGGCGGGATAAAGTGAATAAACTCAGAGGGCAGAGGTAAGTGGCATGTGGGGTACTCTGAATATGTGGATGATGTTGTCAAGGGTAGATGATAAGTAGTGCCCCAACCAAGGGTGACATGGGTTGCATTGGCCAAAAAGGGAAGAAGGTCACCAAAGGTGACGAAAAAAAGGGTAATGTAACTACTGGAAACAAAGGCGTTTGTAAAATAAATAAAGAATAATTTTGGGGATAAGTGTAAAAATACAGAAACGGGTGCCCCAATGTGGTATGGTTGGCCCGGGTAGGGCACAATTTTCTCGGAGAACTGGTGGAGGGTGGGGGGCCCATGGCTGGGTTTCTGTATGAGGTAAGTGAAATGAAGGGAAATTTGCAGATGGGCAAACTGATTGTGGATGAAATGGAGGGTTCACGATACTGCGGAGGTGCAGTCAAAAAATAGAACTGTGAAGAGATAATCTGGGAGTCCGTTGGGAAGTCTAGCAAAATGAGGAGGAGTATGTGGCTGATTCGTGACATGATGTAAGACTATTGGGACTCCCATCCCTAAAGGGTTTTGAAAAACAGCATGAGTGTCAAAAGCGCAAAAGGGTGCTATGAATGGGACAACTCATGTGGGTGAGAGTGTTACCAAGTGATAGTACCGAAGATGCAAATGGAGGTGTGGGTACTGCAGAGCCGAAAATGGGGATCCTGGAGGCAAATGTCAGAGGGTGTGACTAGAGATGCAAGTAAGATTTAGAGGGAATGACTACATGCAAGTACTGACTATATACCTGAAGGGGTTGCATTGATGTATGATGACTGAGTACCTGCACACATGAAAACCAAATACCCGACGTGAACAATATCTGAAGAGAATCAAACATATGAGCATTTATTTGATAATTTTGAATATGCGCATGCGTACCTGGTCAGGGTTAAAAATAAATAAAATAATGGTGTCCCAGGGACTCAGGATGAAAAGAGGCCCAGGAACTATCGTGATGTAGATGGAAAGATGTTGATCCCGTGGCTGAAGACGGATCGAGAAATGGACACCCGGAGCTCCCAGAATGGTGAGTGTAAGTTTGGCGAAAAGGCCTCTATATAGCTGTAGGGACCACATTACCACCTCATTTGTACTTGCTACAATAGTGACTGGACGATAAGTATTTAGAGGAAATTTGGAGATTCGGGGAGGATGAGGCATCCGATTGAGGACCAGCGAGCTTCAGGTTAGTGGTCTGATCATCCTGCATAGAATTATGGTTTCCTTTTTTGGGCAGGGGCTGTACGGAGGGTCGTACAGGGGGTTTTATCAGTGTGGGCCCCCATGTGCATGGGCGATCTAGAAGTAGGCGGGCATACGTGCATGCCTGGCCACCGGATAGGCACACATGGGAGCGTCTGTAAGGGGGATAAGGGCGCACACTATGTGCACGCCTGTTGTCTGCACAGCTGCGCATGTGTGCGCGGTTGTGAAATGGACAGGCACGCTTTAGAGCGCACCTGTGCTTGTGACAGGGGTGCATGAAGGCGCCCCTGTATTTTGAGCAGGCGCACACTCGTGCACACCTTTGTAGTGAACAGGCGTGCATATGTGCATGCATGTGGAGTGAACAGGTGCACACGTGTGCGCGCCTGTGGGTTAAATAGTTTCACCTTGGAGGCAAGGTTGACGGGTGTAAAACTTATCTTTTTAATGTTGTTTATCTTCCATTTGGCTGACTTAGGACTATTTTATATGGTTGCAGTTGATCATTGCACACGATGTTGGTGGGTTGGTGAGAGTGGGATTGGTCCCAGCTGAGAGACATTGTATCTATTGAGGAGTCGGGGGTACTTGCGACTTTGGCAGCCTGTGGGATGCTGAAGTTCTTTAAGTGCCCCTTGATACGGGCGCAGGAGTATCTCCTGCAGTTTCTTATCTGGATGTGGAGTCCAGACCTGCATTGTTTCATAGTGCGGAGAGAGCAGATTGCCTTCATTGCGGTGGAGGATGTATACTTTTTTACTAGGCTCCCGTTTCTGGGAACGCCCCTACTGGCGGAGCCGATGTTGCCGAGGGATGTGTCGCTAGCAAAATTTGGCCAGAGATACTGTTCGGGGGTGAACTTTATGTCTAGCACTATCATGAGCATTGGGGCGATGGATGCCCTAGCGCATCATTGTATAGCAGCAATGATTGTGAGAGTTTATGGGTCTCTGGCGACGCAGTGGATCAGTGGTGGTTAGCTGTGTGTGATGGAGAGAGTGTTGGCTGGTGAGAACTTTGCCTGGGGGTTACACTTCATGCCAAGATGGTAGGGCAGCTGGGCCACTATCAGTCCACGGATACAGGAGAGTTTGCCTTCGGGTCCATCCTAGTGGCCTAGTTTTTGGAGAGAGTGCCTATGTTGTGCCCTAGGATTTTATTGGGTGCGCCTGGGGCTCAAGAGCCACGACTAAAGTGGTGGTCGAAAATTTTGCTTCGCCATGGTGGTGACGAGGGCACCCACTTCTTTACTGCTGAGGTGGCACAGCCGTGGCGGAAGATGTCGCAGGTGATATTGCAGTTCCCCTATGTTGGGGTTGACTTCTAGGAGGATCCAGACATGGTGTTGCCTCCAGGGGAGGTGTTTGACCGTCGAGGTATGTTGATGATTTTGATATATATGTTTTTTGAGATAGCATGACATATGTATATGATATAGATGTTGATACTATCTGTTGCTTGTTTTTATGTGCAGATGTGGCACCTTGCGGGCGTGAGGTGGAGTTGCAGAGAGCACCGGCTCGTCAGGAGCCGGAGAGACCACCGCGGGGAGGACCACAGGTTGGAGAGAGACGTCGACGTGAGGACGCCAAGGTGAGACCAATTGATCCTGAGAGAGTAGCAAGGAGATGTCGGTTTGATGACCGTGGTGTCGGGCCATCACATGCTCCTCCGACGGATTCCGGAGTAGATTTTGAGGACATATGTCATCACCTGGAGGTAGTGTTATAGGGCGTGCCTGAGGGCATGTGGTCTCGTATCTAGGATGAGAGCATCCTGGAGCAGTGTGTGGGGATTCCGCCGCCATGGCGAGCCATGGTACGACGGGCGACAGTAGTAGGTGTTGTTATGATCGGACGACTACCTCCGGGGCAGGAGGGACCAGTAGTGGGTGGGGGACCACCGCCTAAGGGAGGGGCAGGAGGTGATACTCTAGAGGCACCTTGAGTGGTGCTCTATGTATTGTTGTATTTTTGTATATAGGCTGGTGAGCCCATTTTGTACCGAGGTGCTTCACTGGCCTGCAGATACTTGTATTTTTGTATGTAAACATTTGGATGGCATTGTGGACCGTTATATATATACATGAGTATACATTTTGAGATCTATGTGGTGTTTACATGTGTTTTGTTAATGTGTTGATGATGTCTAATATATATATGCTATGATAGTTTGTTGATATGTTTATGTATGTGTAGAGGTAGCTTGATGTGATATATGCTAGTCTAACACAATATTAGCTAGATTATTTGTTATTGGATTCAATTGTCTTGGAATATGTGTAAATGTAATGGAATCAAAATGTCAAGATAAAAGTCTAACCTACAGGTATTTGCAAAAGAGGCAAGGATCGTGTACGCGGTACACATTGTTGAGCTAGAGAACGACTAGTTGAGAGTTGAGAAAGACGCTAAGGTGAAGGATATGATGATGTTGGGCATCGGCCAGGAGGCCAATGCCGGCAGTGTATTCGACTTGGTTGTTGATCGTTGAACCCAAACATATGCTACTCAAATGGAGCATTTCATCTGAGGGGGTGTAGAGATCCCAAGCGGCCGAAGCGAGATTTTATGTCCAACGGCTAGTGTCGTCGGCGTAACCGATGTGGTAGGTTGGTGGAGGAAGCATCTGTCAATAGCACAAATGATAGTTTAGACATGAGGGATGGAAGAAAGATTAAAAACACTATAAAATAAATAACCTAAAGTAGAATGAATACGTTTAAGCATAAAATTTATGTAAGTATAACTCGTTGACGGGTTCTTTGAGAGATAGTCCTTCGGGAGAGGCCAGCATGTATGTGCCTTTGGTGAGGCAATGTTGGATAATGTATGGGCCATGCCATAGTGACTCGAATTTGCCATGGCCAAAGGTATCATGAGCGATACCATAAGTAAGGACAAGGTTGCCTTCGCGAAATGAGCAAAGGTTGACATGGTGATCAAAGGTAGCCTTTGATCATTTTTTAGCTACCTCATTGTTCTGTAAGGAAGATCGATGATCTTCATCCAGGGACTCTAAGTTCAGCAAGCGCTGCTCCATTGGAGTAATGTCAGGTAATAGCTCAATTGCAGTGCGTAAGGTGGGAATTTCGCACTCGATGGGAAGAGTGGCCTCAACCCCATGGACTAGATGAAATGGTGTGAAACCAATAGTTGTTTTCACAGCCATACGGTAAGCCCATAGCACGAAAAATAACATATGATGCCAATTGGTCTTATGTTTATTAACCATGTGTTGTAACATGGTCTTGAGGACCTTGTTAATTGCTTCGACCTGTCCGTTAGACTGAGGGTAATATGGTGAGGCAAACTTGTGGGAAAATCCTAACCGAGATGAGAGTTTGATGAAAATATTATTCTCGAAGTGTTTCCCGTGATCGGAAACAAGTTGGAGTGGTACTCCAAAGAGAGATATGACGTGGTTAAAGAAAAAATGCACTACAGTGTCAGCGGTATTGTTGAAGGTGGGCATAGCTTCAGCCCATTTGGTGAAGTAATCGACTACGATGACATTGCATTTGTGTCCATTATTGGAGGGGGGATTACAATTCATGAAGTCGATGCCCCATTTACAAAAAGGGTTGGCAGTGATGACCGGATGGAGAAGAGCAGGTGGTGCTCGAGCTTTGTTAGCGTAAAGCTGACACTTCTTGCATCGTTTCACGGCGTGAATGAAATCGTGAAACAAGGTAGGCCAAAAGTAACCTACTCAGATAATCTTCTGAGTAGTGGATATTCCCGAAAGATGGCCCCCACATGCGCCAGTGTGGTAGTCGTTTAAGACTCTATTGGCCTCATCAATGGTTAGGCATCGACGAAGAATGGTGTCGACCCCTCGCCGATATAGGATGTCTCCGATGAGGAGGTAGCAGGGAGCCTGATGGCGAATACGACGATGATCATCTCATGAAAGGTGGTTACCAAACTTTTGAGTTCGTAGGTAGACGAGGAGGTCGTTGGACCAAGGATCATTCGAAGTGATGTAAAAGAGATGTTCATCGAGAAAGTTGGTATTGACGGGTGCACTGGTTGTGTCAGAGGGAAGGGCCATGACAAGTTCGGTGAGAACGAGGGATTTCTTGGTCTTGGGTGTTGAGAATTCAAGATCGTACTCCTGGAGAATAACGATCCATCGAGAAAATTTGTCGTTAATTTGCTGACAACTGAGCAAGTATTGCATAGGGTTGGAATCTGCTACGACCTTAGTTGTGCGAAGCAGAATGTAGTGACGCAGTTTCTGGACTGTGAGAACGACTGCAAGAGCTAGTTTCTCTTTGTGTTTATACTTCAAGGGTGGCCCTGAGAGGTTTTTACTAACGTAATAAATGACATGCTCACGATTTTCATCACCTAGCTGAATGAGAACTCCTACTACTGAAACAGTTGATGCTGATACATAGAGGATATAGTCGCGATTGTAGATAGGTGCACTAATTAAAGGGGCATTGGAGAGCGCCATTTTATGATAGGAAAATGACTGTTGGACATGTTCATCCCAGTGAAATGGGATGTCGTGACATAGTAAGAGAAGGACACCGTGTGTGCGAATGGTGTAGTTTGGGACAAATCGTTGTAGAAAGTTAGCCTTGCCTTGTAGGCTTTGAAGTTGACATAAATTCCGGGGAGGCAGAATTTCAGTGATATCTTGGACTTTGAGGGGGTCCACGGTAATACCGCTTTGGGAAACGATGAAGCCAAGGAGGTGCCCTACGGTGACATAGAAAACTCACATGAGGGGATTCAAGAAGATGTTGTACTGACGACATCGTTGGAAGATGATTCGTAAATAATCAAGATGTTGGGTGTGTTTCTTGGATCGAGCGGTAAGTTCGTCCAAGTATGTGAGGATGATATGAGCCAGATCGTGAAAAATGTATGTCATCTCCCATTGGAAAGTTGCGCCAGCATTCTTTAAGCCAAAAGGCATGACATGATATGCAAAAGTACCCCAAGGGGTAGTGAATGCGGTTTTGTACTGATCAGCTGGGTGAATTTGAATTTGATTATAACCAGAGAAACCATCCATGAAGGATAGAGCCTCGTGGCCTGCACAGTCATCCATAATTTGGTCGAGGAAAGGTGTTGGAAAGTTGTTTTTGGGACATGCATGATTGAGATCGTGAAAGTCCATGCAAATGTGGATAGTGCCCTATTTTTTGTTAACAAGTACAGGGTTGGAAACCCATGATGTATAGGCAATGGGGTAGATGAACCTGACAGTGTGTAATTTGTCTATTTCCGCTTTGATGGTCGCTTCTTTGGATGGGTGTAACAGTCGTTGTTTTTGATGAACTGGTGTAATGTCAGGCCAGGTGTCGATGTGATGTTCGACAATAGAGGGATAAAGGCCAGGCATTTCCTTGTATGACCAGGCAAAAATATCCCGATATTTCTGGAAGAGGGCTTTATAGGCAGTGATTTCTTGAGGAGTGCAAGCATCTCCAATGGTGATTTCCTCAACGACACCATTTTTTATGAAGATGTCGATTTTAATGGTCAGGGAAATGTTGGCTATGTTGCATTCTTCAAAAGCATCAGGGGCAGGAATGGGGTTTTTGAACCAGTCAATAGGCCCTGATGGGATAAAATCCTTGGTTTCGACCGCATAGGTGGGGTGTTGGTTAGGAAGCATGGAGGCTTCTTGTGGAAAGAAGAGTTCGTGGTGGTGTAGCGCATCCCATGGGTAGTCAAGGTTGTTTAACTCTTCTAGTATTTCCTCGTCACAATGGAATTGGTGGGAATAAAAGGGGTCGTGAAGAGTTATATCGGTGATTGTTGTCGTGTGGCTACCCCCTATGGATGAAGAAGAAGGGGGAATGACATGAGGAAATTGTGAGGGTGTGCTCGACATAAACCAAATGTCGAAGTACTAAGGAGTACCTATGGTAGTTGGGTGTAAAATTTTCGTAGGGAAATGAGCAAGAGAGTTGGGGGGGTTGGGGGGTGAATCCTTAGATAAGTCATCCAAGAAGCATGGAGGTGTTGGAAGGGCCTCGGGTTCGAGGGAAATGACATGAAGAACCTCTAGTGATGAGGTAAGGTCAACTATTGATTCTGTGGGTCTGTGAAGCAGGGTCGATTAGCGTTGCCTGTATTCAATGATAATAAGACATTGGTATGTAAAATGATCTAATGATTCACATAGAGGGCAAGGGCATCTCATATGTTCATTGATTGAAGTTATGACATAACGGATGTCAGTGATTTTTGGTAAGGATGACGTAGTTGGACTGGGTTCGCTCTGGAAGCTTTGGCATACTGCGGCTAATGTCTACCGAAAGTGTGGCAGTGTTGGGCAATAGTGGGTGTAATGGCCATATTCTGAACATATAGCGCAAGTGAATTTGGTTCGCAACCCTTTACGACTTGAAGGGGGAGTAGTAGCGGTAGTACTAGCTATAGTGGCGAGTGTTGAGGGAGTTTTATTGAGTGGAATCAAATTCCGTAAATCTGGTAGAGATGGGCAGTTGTTGGTTTGGTGTCTATCTTTCTCACATGGCGCGCAAGGGGGTTGGATGCGTGGGGGAAGTGGAGTTGTGGGGTCCTTCTTCTTTCTCCTACCCCTAGCTGTGGCAGGAGGGGTAGTGAGTGTTGGTGTAGAGGGTATGGTGGGAGTAAGTATGGGAATCGTCATTGGGATTCCTTCCATTTGGGGGGGAAGGGATGGTCGAGGGACCATCTCTGGTGGATGTAAATACCAAACTAGAATTGCTAACACCATATTAGGTAGGGTAAGCGTTGCAGCTACTTGGAAAGATTATATGCCATGTGGAGGGTAAAAGAAGGGGATTTGAGTGATGGCTTGGGGAACTGTCTCCCAAACTAGGATATGTCCTTGGGGAGAGGTGAAATCGTGGACTGGTGGGGTCAACGAGTTCGCAGGAGGCTCGTGAGGGGGAAGTTTTGCGACTAGTGGGACGTCAGATATGATAGAAGCCTCCCTAGGAGGAAGGGTATCCTCTATGTTAGTTCCATTAGATGATACGACACATACTTGATTGGAAGGACAAAGGAGCGGTGGTGCTCCATGGTAAGTTCCTAACAATGATGGATCTTTGAAAATTATGGGACCCACCTTGACGAGTGGGTATGTGTCATGACTCATGTGGATGAGAGGAAGAATGTTATCGATGTTGGCAGATGGGTTAGGCTTGTAATGTGAGACTTGATCGATGGTAACGATCATCCCGTTGTGGGGGAACATCATTGTTCGAAAGACGGAAGAGGCAATTGCCTTCATAGTGTACATGTAACTATGACCGAATAGGATATTATAATCAAGTGGGGCGTCGATAACTTCAATGTCAATGAGGATAGTCTTTCCCCTGAGTTCGATGGGGACATTTTGGAAGATCCCTTCAGGAGATGATGGTCGTTCGTCATAAGCTCGTAAGGTAATGGCAGAGGGTATGATTTCAGGGGAACCAAGTTTCTGCCATACTGATTTGGACATAATGCATGTAGATGCACCTTCATCGATGATGTTCTATATTTTTACTGGGATTTGAAAAGTGATCAAGGTGGGAAGGTGAGGTTCTCCGCTGTTGAGATCAAATGTAATGAGTCGAGTATATGCGGGGTCGACTGCCCCCAAGGTAGAAAGTAATGATTTCTGCTGAGTGGGACAAGTCTGAAGGACTTCTAAGACTGACATAGCAGCCGGGGTTTGTGCTAAGTCATCAACCAAACTATAATTATGAGCAGCCCTAGCCTGTGGGTTTTGGACATTCCTGTGTAATGGGATGAAAGGAATGCGAAGAGGTGGATCTATGTTAGGGCGAGGGATCACCAACAGGGGCCCCGTTGGTGCAGGTTTTGTCTCTGGAGGGATGGGAGGAGACTCAGTGGGTGCATGATACTGACGATTACATGTTTGTAGAAGGATTTCTTCCTCACTAGTGAGGAGGATCGTGCGATCTGCTGGATTGTTTGGGGTGAGGTACTGTCCCACCTGAGGTGGGGGAGGTTGTGTGTCCTGTTGGGAATTTATCACACCTTGGTGTGGAATAGGATTCTGCAGCACGGCAGGGGGGGTTGTTGCACGTATTGTTGTGGGGCCTGCTGAGGGGCAGGCGGTGCTAGAGGATGGGGTAGACTGCCTGAGTCTTTAACCCGTTTGAAATCAGCGATTTGGGGGCAATGATGAGTATAATGACCGAAATCACCACAAAGGGCACAAGGGAAGTTGGTTTTAATATTATTGTTATTTCTCCCTTGATGCCTATTATTATTGCCCCCCTAGGGGTTCTGATTCCCTTGGTTCTAGTTGCCCCCAGTAGGTTGGTTATGCTGGGGTTGATTCCCACCTTGACCTAGGTTGTTGTTGTTCCTGTTTCTTCCTTTCTTTTTGGCATTGTTCGACGGATGGGTCAGATTTTCCATATTCATTTGTTCGAAATTTTGATATTGCTGAACGGGAGAGGGTTGAACAAAATTCACCCCAGCATGAGGATGTGGGGGAGCGATGGATTGTGGGGGACTAGGAAAAGGAAAGTATGGATTCTGTGGGGGTAACAATCCATAAGGTACATAGGAAGGCTTGGCGCTTTCTCTAGTACTATAAGCTGAGGTAGAGGAGGTACCCGAACTCATTTGAATAGGTGGGTGTATGGGGGGTTCCAGCGGTGGCCCACTGATGGGTGGAGGCACAGCAACAAGGTATGGTTATTGATAAGGGGGTGGGGGGAAATAAGAAGTGCCCCTGTATGTCGGTGGGTATTGAGGTGTTCCATACATTGGTGGTTGTTGGGGTTGTGGACCGTGGTGAGTGGTATTACCAATCAGTCTATCTGTTGAGTGAGACATCACAGGTTTGTCTTGGCCAAATGGCACAGGTTTTGGGAGATCGGGAAGTACAGTGTATAAGTACCCCGACTATGCATAGATGAGGTCATATTGTTGAGCCTTACTGATGGCTTCCTCTTCAGATTGAGGGAAGGTGGAAGCTACATCCTTACCGAGGAGAGAGATAAGTGATCTAAGAAACTAGTTAAGACACTGTTGTTTGGTGGTTTCTGCTTTGCACAAACTACGTCGCCTATGCCACTCGTGAATGTGATCAGCGATATGTGTGGCTGAGGTTTGTTAAAAATTAGAGAGTAGTTCCAGACCATTGTCATGGTGGATTGGTAATTGGAAGAAGGTCAAAAATGCTTTGGCCAAGGATTCAAAAGTCACATGGGACCCTGATTTTTCATCTACATACCATTTGACCGATGGGCCAGTGAGTGTGCATTGAAATAATCGCAGTCTGATGGAATCATCCATAATGTTGTTGGAAGATAACCATAGGGGAAAATTCATGACGTGGTTGGCAGGGTCATCTCCTGCCTTTCCTTCAAAATTGGGTATGTTTGAAGGTAGTTTGGTGGGCATTACAGGCCATGTGGGGTCGTGCAATATAGTATCATTAGTGAGTTTGCTTAGATCGGGTATGTTGAGAGAGGCCAAATATGGCATCAGTAGTGGGGGGGCAGGATTAGCTCCAGCCATGGTGTAAGTTTGTTGTGAACCTGACCCTCGATGGGGGCTAGGTGGGTTGCTATTTCCTCCTTGAGAGGAAGTTGGTCCCTCGCTTCCATGTAAAGGAGAGCAAGTGGACGGAGGACCTTGGGAAGTGGACCCAAGTAATGTGGAACCAAGCAAAGTTGATCCTAAGACAGTAGCACTCACAGGAGTGTGTGAAGGTGGTTTCGATGAGTGGGCAAGACCAGACACTCCCCCTAAGATAGGAGCGAGGTTTATCAAGCATCGTGAACGATGGGGATTCTATGGGGCCCCTATGATGCCCGACTAGCTGAGTGAATGTGTGCAAATGGTGGTGAGAGTAATAAGGAAACAAGAGCCTTTGTTGCAAATTTTGAACTTTACACAATATATATATATATATCCAAATCAAAATGTTGTCAAAAGTGCATCATACATTAAGTGTTTTGAAAAAGAAGCATATATGTGGATAAGTGGGTTTTGTCTGCGTGGGGAATCAAAGAAAACAAATGCTCGTGTCCTAAAAGATGTAACGTCCTTCCTCTCAAATATCACTGGACCTTCCAATAGTACTCAACAGTGGGGTCTAAAGTCACCGGAAGAGAAAATAGTGAAGGATGAAATAATTGGTTATAATGCGGGGTAAATGGAGCATATCCCAAAAGAGCTGGAGATATTTCCCAATAGCCGCACAAAATCCAATCAAGGTCCAATTGCAGCCCACAATTGCCACCTGGGTAGATGTCCTAAATTTTAGTCACTAGGTACCTTGGTCAAAGTGTGGCATTTAGATTTTCGGCCTAAGAAATGGTTCACGGACTGGATCCCGTCCAAGAGGTGGGTGCCTCAAGGGGGGACACATATAACAACTAGACCTCGACCTTCAACCCGTTATGGGTATCTCCCTGCTTTATGGTGTTAGGAACACTTGACTTGGAGGATTTTTAGTTCCCTATTTGACAACTTCTATGGTTTTAACAATGTGAGAACCAGATAACGGGGAGTTATTTGGATGACTATCCCCGAAACCCTACCTAGACTAAAAAATTTATTTTGGCACCTCCTGTGGAGGATAACTTAGTGAGTTTTTAGAAAAAATTTAGATGTAGTTGTTTTGAGAGGTTGGGGGTGTGAACCAACCTCATTGAATTTAAATGGGAGTTGGATAGTTTCGTCAAGAAAAGGGTGGGGCATTTCGGAATCCCTTTGGAGGAAACTTACTTTGACCTCCACGTTTCAAGAAGAAGCTATGTGAGTGATAAGTGACTTTTGTGTGTGAATGAGTGAAAGTGTGCCATTTTTTAGTGAATTAGGTGTCACCTTGTTGCATGTGGACTTCACTTGGTCCTTACAAGTGTTGATTACCTAATTAACTAAGTGCCTTTGGTACAACCTTGCATAATTCAAAAGTCCCTAGGAATCTAGCATATGGACATGTGGGTCTGTTACTATCCCTTTAACTCCCTATTGTGATGTAATCTAAGAAAATCTTTGAAACTATCCTAGATTGTGATCATGTGGGCATGTATGGGCCCATTACAAAACCTTTAAACTTCCCTTGTGATTTGATCTAAGAAAGTAAATTTGAACACTATCCTATCTCTGTAGCATGTGGGCATGTATGGGACCATTACAATATTAAGATGTGTTTGAAGAAATAAACTAAGAGGAGTCCCAAGAAGGGTTGTTGTCCTCTACTAAAGGTTTTAATCTTCTTAAGGGAGATGAAATCGTTTCACAATATTTTTATGATTCTCAAGGTCACTTGAAGGCGCGAGAGAAGAGCATACTAAGTGATTGTTATCCAACTTCTAGTCCTAATGCAAGTTAAATGTGATTAAAAATTATTTCCAACTTATATTTTGAGTCAAAACAAGCCATCCATGTGGCGAAAATGAAAGAAAAAGAGGAAAATGATTTTAACCCCCTAAGTGCCTATGTGTTTTGACTAACCCCTTTATATGAAGAGGGGACTAAGTGTGGTGCAGCTTTAAAACATGCTTGAAATCATTCTTAAGAAGGCTAATGGTCTTCCCCACATCTCATCAACTTTACAATGTGATTTTTTGCACAGATGTGCGGGTCTCAGTGGAGAGCTCATGCGTGCAGAGCGAAAAGAGTTAATGAGTGCAAGTGCGCAGAACAAACTGTGACTTGAGCGCATGTGCACATGATGCGCGTATGTGGGCCTAAAAACCCGTGCACATGTGACACACGATCGTGAATGAAAATTCTGGATGGAATTCTCCCAATTCAACTTGGAATTGGATGATTGGCAGGTCGTCTTAGGCCAGTTAGTGCACCTGCAAGTTAAATAAACCAAAAGAAGAGCTAGAAAAACCCAAATGGGGTAGAAAATTGATACCTTTCCCCAGCGGAGTCGCCAATCTGTTGCGCCTCTTTCATCACCTTAGTGAGAAAAATAGAGGTGCTTGCAAGCTCAGTTGGGTTTGTTGAGCAAGACAGCTGCAAGGAAAAGGGTTAGAAAAAGAAATATAAAACAACAACTAAGAATTAAACTAAGAAATAAAACAACAACTAAATTTATAAACATAGGGACATAAGGACAAAAGAAACAATGAGACCCATGTCACCAATGATAAAGTTGATATTAGTGAAAGAAAACACCAAGAAGCAAGGGGACTATGAGTCCCTTCTTCCTCTAAGGGAAGGCTCTTGGACCCCCACAAATAAGCTCTTCTTACAACTTTGAAAATAAAAATGAAAATGGTGAAAGAATTCTTTGCTAATCCACTCAAGGGGTGAGATGGATTGCCCAAAGCAATGATGCAAGTATACTCTTGGCAAGGATAGGAGATTCCTCAAGATAATAATGGCAGCATAACTTTTCTATGAAATTCCTTGAAAAATGAAGTGTATCCATGGCCTTTTTATAGCATTCCTTTGAGCTATTGTCCAACTAGTTTGTAGTGTGTAAAGAGGCTAATTAGGGCATTTCTAGGTCTTTGACTAGCCACCTAGTCGAATCTAGTCCAGATTTGAGTGTCAAATCAACTTGGAAGCTGAACCAGAAGTGGGTGGGAGGCCGACCACTCTCATAAATGTGTCATTTCTCAGGTGCAGGGATTTTTGCGACAGCAGTCGCTCATCATGCGCATGTGCGCGAATCTTTTATTTTTGTTTCACGCATGTGCGTGCGTGCCCAGTGTCTTCATAGTGCCCTTTAATTTTTGCACTAGTTGGATAGTTTTGACCCTTTGTGAATTATTTTGTGTTAATTCAGGTCCATGGATGACCTCATAACTGTTTGGCGATGTTGAATTCTTGTAACCATTTGTGGATGAAATTTCAGTGATAACACCAAGGCAAATCATGTACCTAGACTCACTGAATGGATCCAACACCTCCACCAACAGGATCATGACATCCTTCCATGGTCCAAGTACAATAAGGACAACTAGTTCAATAAGGCAAGCGACTCACCAAAGTTAAAATTAAACAAAAGTTTCCCCATCTCCCGAGGGAACTTGACATGATGGGAACCATTGCTTCCTAAGGGGGAGGATCGATCCAGGTGGATTTTAGTGTCCATCCACATTCTCCTTTGAATCAATGATTTTGAGTCTATGGTTTTTATAAACCATGATATTCACCCTTTTGATGGGGAATGTAATGTAATGTCTTCTTCATTTGTAATGCAATGTGATGCCTACAACGTTAATGTACCGGATCCCATTAGAAATTCGCAGTTAAGCACGCTTAGGCTAGACTACTATTGGAATGGGTGACCTCCTGGGAAGTCCTAATGTTTTATGTGTCTATGGAATTTTATAAACTTAGGCCAATTTATCCCACATGCATCATGGGAATTATTCTCCTCTCACTCTCTCATATATAATCGAGGTAAAGAAGGTCCTTTAAACAGGAAATGGAATGTCATGTAAAGCTTGTTATGAATGAAGCGTAGCCAACATCTCTTTCTCTTTAGAGATAAGCTACCACCATTCTAGCCAGATTGTGTCTACATTATTGTGTTATTCTTATTAATTAATAGAAGTTGGGTTTCATTGTATTTCTATGCTCTATGTTATTGTTTTGTTTGTATCTCATTTCATTCTTGACATAATCTAGATCACTATTTATCCTTTAATGCTCGAAGTCTAATAACTTAATTTTGGGGGTGACTGGAATTTTACTTTCAGTCAAAGAAAGGTTTGGGGGGATAGTGTGAGGGTGGATTGCCTTGCTGACTTTTTTACAAACATGTTGGAAGAATGTGGACTAGTAGATGTGGAAGAAAAAGTGTTCTCAAGTGTTTGGATAGATTCATGGTTCATAATTCAGTTTTTCATAAGATGGTGAGGCATAGGTCTTAGGTTGATCTCAGTCAATGTTCAGATCACTTTCCAATAGTACTTGAACTTGACCTCGATGATTCTAGTCCGATAAATCCATTTAAGTTTAATATGACATGCTCAAAAGAGGAATAAATTATTGATTTAGTAAAAGAGAATCGGGTTCTCTTTTACCCCTCCTCAGAACTTTGTGTAGGTGAACAATTCACTTGGGCACTTAAAAATATTAAAGAGAGGGTGACAGCTTGGGTAGAGGAGCTATATAAGAACATAGATTGTTTTTTGGAGGAGGTGGAAAATGAAATTGATTTACCAATATCTAGACTAGTGTCAAATCCCTCTAGATAATATTTTCTAGTCAGGTTAAAGTAGAGTGAGGCAAATAAATTGAAACTTATGATGGATAAACAAGCGGATTGTAGGATCAAAAGCAGGGTTTTCTAGTTAGAACTAGGAAATAATAATACAAATTTATTTCACTCCTTTGCAAATCATAGATGGAGTATCAATACTATTTGGGAGTTGTAGGACCAGGGAGGTATAAAGGTCAGAAGATTTAAGGGTTTAGCTAAAACTGGAGTCAATTATTTTGACAGGATTTCTAAGGAGCCAAAAAGGGTTAATCTGGTTGAAATTTTGAAATTTATTTCTTATTTTCCATGTATGGTTACTGAGGAAATCAATGAGGAGTTGTTCAATTTGGTCACAAAAGAAGAGATGATTTCAATCCTGTAGAATTTTAAAAGGGACGAGATTCCTAGACCAAATGGGCAGTTAGTTGAGTTTTAATTGATTTCTTTGATTTACTAGGTATGGAGATATTGTGGGTGGTGGAGGAGGTAAAAACCTCAGGAAGAATGGAAAGAGGTATAAATGCAACCTTTTTATCTCTAAAACCTAAGAAAGACTATCCTGAATATTCTAATGGTTTTAGACCTATATCCTTGTGCAATTTCTTATATAAGATAATTTCTAAAGTGATTGCTACAAGGTTGAAGCATATACTCACTAAGTATGTTTCAGCTAAACAATTTGGTTTTTTAAGGGGAAGACAGATTCACGAGGTTGTTGGTATAGCTCGAGAGGCCTTACATTCATTCAATATCTCTCACAAGTGAGCATTGGTTATCAATCTTGATTTATCAAAAGCTTACGACAAAGTTTCATGGTTGTTCCTCTAGCTATTTCTTATTCATCTTGGTTTTTCAATACCTTTCATTAGATGGATAATGTGTTGTGTTATGAATTCTAGCTTTGTTTTTTTGATAAATGGAGTTGCCTCAAGCTTCTTCAAGCCTTATATAGGGCTTAGGTAGGGATACCCTTTATCCCCCTACTTGTTTCTCTTACTGGAAGAAGGTCTAAGTCGATCTTTGTTGGAAGCGAGGAGGATGAGGTTAATTTAGGGAGTAAGGATCGAGTGGAAAGATTTATCTCATATTTTATTTGTGGACAATGTCATTTTGTTCTATTTCATTTCTAGGAGGGAAGGCTCTCAGATGCAAGAATTACTATAGATTTACAATTTGGCAACAAGTTTGAAGTTAAATGGTACAAATTCATCTTTGTTTACTTTAGGTATGGATGACAAACTTAGCGTAGATTTTGAAAGGAACTTTCCATTTCAACACTTGGATCTAAGTGAAGGTATCAAGTATCTCGAATATAATCTCAAGCTAATTGTTATGGAAAGATAGAATTGTGGTGGTTGGTATCCAAAATTGAGAAAAGAGCTACACTTTGGTGCAATAGATGGTTATCAAGAGGGGGAATATTAGTGTTAGTGAATTATGTGCTAGAAGCCATACCTATTTTTTTATCATACTTTAGCACACATTCCAAACGACATTTTGGAGAAAACTAGAAAGGTTTGTTTTAATTTCATGTGGAAAAGTAGTTGTGAGTTTAAGGGTACTCATTGGGTCAGGTGGAAGAAGTTAGCAGTTCGCAAATATTTAGGAGGGTGGGGATTAAAATATATATATATTTGGACAATCATTGGCTGCAAAATAGTTATGGTTGGTACTCACTAAGGACGATCTTTGGATTAGAATTCTAGTACAGAAATATATCGCCCCTGGAACTAAAATAGACTTGATAAGAAAATAGAACAAATTAGTCCAGAATGTTTCTAATCATTGGAAGGCCCTTTCGCAAGCATTCCTAGTGATTGGATTTATTACCCCCCCCCCCCCCCCCATGCCTAGGGGTAACTAGAGTAAATCATGTCTCCAAGCCCATAATGGATAACATGATCCAATCCATGATGATGATCAACATGTCCACAAATGGCAACCCAACAGCCCCCCTCATTCACCTTTACAGCTATAGGTTAACCAAGGCTCATCACATTCAAGCAACCAAGGGTATGGGAGAGGGTAAGCCATCGTCACCATGAGTTATGTTAGTCCTTCTTTCATGCAAAGTGTTGTACTTAATTTTCCGAGCATGTGAATGAAGATCTTTAGTTGAAGTTGTATAATAGATCAATGGTTTGGGAAATTGTGTTAGCTGGCTTATTTCACGTTGGTGGTCAACTTATATGCCCTAGTCTTGTTTTATCATCACCCAGGGAAAAGGGATACTACTAGGGGGCCCTCACAAGGGTAACATTTTGTTCCACACCATACTTAACACTTTCCATCCTGGAGCCTCTCATAGTGTACAAAACTTTGGTAATGGGTCATGGTCCATTCTCTCATGAGAAGAGGGGTTGAAGGCTCAGAAGTTGATTGCAACTGCTAATAAAAGAATAAGAAAATAATGCTAAATAAAGAAAGGAATGATATCAAAAAAGAACTAACAAAATCTATTCCAAACTTGAGATCTACTCTTTCAGTGCTCACCCCAGTCCCAAATAGCAATGTTAAATCTTGAAACCTTATAAAGGAGACTTGAAAATATGATAAAGTGAACTAGAAATATGGTTGATAAATGGGTTGGAAAAAATAGTGTGTAAATATGGGGTAACTCAAGAGAAATCACACCTTCCACAAAGTCACTCATGGAAATGGATTTAATGACACCATGAGCCATGAAGTAAGCCCTGAAACCATATCACTATCACACTTACTCTTGAAGGGTGTTTACCTTCCCTATCACTCTCGAGACCTATCCCTCTACCTGGGTTATTTTATTTCCTATCTAGGAGGCACACCTAATAAGGTTGGATGAAGGCCCTCCCATACTTAAACTTGGAAACTCACATGGGGTCCTAGGATGGTGTGATACTTGAAGGGGATACTGAGGTGAATTGTCTTACATGGATTATATCTTAAGTTACAACTTAGTTTGCATGCTTTAAGGACTAATGTTTCTTATGAACTTTGGCTAACCTTGTTTTATACTTTTTTTTTCTTGGATGGCCCTAACATGGTTCTTTGAGGTACATCCCAGGCTTGTACCTAGGACATTGTGCCTTTATGTGTAGGACCTTGGCACCCATGATGGAGAGAAGTGGGTCATCGAGTGACTCACCACCCTCAAAATCAACTCTCACATCCTCATAAATCTCAATGACGTAAATATGGGCTTGGTAGGAGAAAATTTAGTCATGATGGCACACAAATGGGTTGGAAGCCCATAGGCTGGGTAGAGTACCCTAGGACTTATTTTGCACCAGGATCAGGGAAGTTGCATTAGTAGACAGTCAGAGACACAATGCAACTCCCCAGGGCCTGGATGCAATGCCTACATCTTGGACCTTGGCCCTATTATGATGATGATGTTATCTTCTAGGGTATGACGCAGCTAGGGTTTGATGCACACATGGGGTATTGATGATGCATGGCATGATTTTGGGTGAGGAGAGACATCACTTGCTCCCACCTTGCTTCAGATTGATATCGTGTGCCCTTTAGAGGCCGCCTCCTTACCCGGGGAGGCTTAACGTCTCACACGTGTGGCTCCATATGATTTATTTTTCACTTCAGCATTTTGGTAAAGGTTTAAATGAGGGGTCGGCCCTACTTGAATGGAAAATGTGTTCTGTTATGTGGAAAAAAGTGAGGCGCTAGCCTCATAAAAGAAAGCTACCCTCACTTTCATTTTTATCATCATATTTCAATCAACTTTGTGGGTGCTACATCTAAAATTTTCATCCCTTAAGGGTTATTGGCTCTTTCTCTCTCATGTGTTATGCTTGGAAGGATCTTTTGTGGATGGTTTTGCTAATTTGCGATGGATATTTCTGTAATTAGGGTGAAATTCTCTTGGTTTCTTGGATGAAGTAAGTAAATTTATGCAAGTCTTGCTTATGCTATTAATGTTTATGGTGAAATTGTTATTTTGTCACAAGAAGTCTTGTTTATTGAAACCCTGAGAGAGGAACATCAGTGATTCTTCCTCTCACAAGGTTATATTTATCTAAAATTGGTTAATTGTCCTTGCTAGGGTTAGAAACCTAAAGGCCTAAAGTGCTAGCAATTTAGGATTTTATCCCTAGATAATTGATCTTTGACCTAGTTGAAGCTACAAGAAGGGAGGAACAATCTCTAGGGCCCAAATGTGCTTGCACCCTAGACATCCTTTTCCTCAATATCTAAAGCCTAATCCCCAAATGTTATTTCACCTTAGGGTTTATATCCTACCTCTTGGCTTCAATTAGATCATCCTTCAATATTGGTTGCATTGGAGGACTTCATAACCCTAGAAACAAACTAATATTAAAGCACTCATGTGGTGAATTGATTTATGAACCTCTCTCTCAAAAATATCAAGCATTCTACTAACTACACTAACTCTAACCCTAGAAAACGCACTTTATTTCTCATTGTTGTTATAAAATTTTGCTGCAGCCATCTAAAACAACATTAATTTGTTGCATACACTCATCTAGAGGTGGCTTAACCCACTCAAAAATTACCTCTAACAATTGCATAATGTTCTATTCGTTGTATGCTTGATTTTCATGATCAATTGTGGCATTTTTTAGCACTTTTTGTTGTTGTTATTACAAATTACTTATTGTTGTTATAAGACTGATTTACTGTTGCAAATTTGCAACAACCATAGAAATATAACTTGTCTAGTGTCTAAAAGAGGTCTTTATTACATACTATATCTTGGAAATTGTTACATACATGTTGCAAAGTGTTCTTGTTATGGTCGGGTACCAAATCGTCTTCAAACCCCTTCTCTTCCCTTGAACTAAACCAACCATTCGGTGATCAAGATAGGGGGTGGTAGGCTTGGCTATTGAAATTGTTATTGTATCCCTTGAGGTCACCAGGGAAGCCTCCCTTTTGGTGTACCTCTTCCATCACTAAAACGAGGGAAGTCTCTACTTAGTCGACAATGGTAGATTCTTCCATAGTTATGAAAGATTTTGGGATCTTGTGGTGGGATTTACACAAGTAAAATTCTATGATAATAGGCTCTTTCCCATCTTGGCATGTGAGGAAAGGTTCCCAAGCGAGGATCGGGGTTCATGTAACAATTAGATGAATCATGACATTTTTCTTCTAGGATCTTTGGTTCAATACCTAAGAGAAAATGGGAAATTGACTCTTAATCTGGTTAATGAACTAGAGGAAACAACCTTATGGAAGCAAGGTTGGTTGAACTCATTATATTTGGTTCTATAGGGGGGATTAGTGAGGAATTGGGAACTTTTTATTGCAGATTTTAGAAGGGCACGTGTCAGACTTAATGAGAGCTCATATGACCTTGTTTGGGGGTTTAACTAGTAAGGAGGCTTGTGCACTACTAAGTTGTGTTACTAGGCTATGTTTCCCTTTGAATTCAATGAAGTGTTGTGGTAGTGGAGAGCTATGTGGAAGGTGAAGGCTTTGTCTAGATCAAAAATACTTATGTGGATTTCTTTGTCTGAATACATTCTAACATGGGATCATTTACAAAGAAGAGGTAAAGTGGGGACAAACTGGTGCAATCTTTGCAAGGTACGTGAGGAAACAAACCTTCATCTCTTTCAACTTTGTCATGTTATCGCACAATCTATATTTTCACAAAGCCAAAAGGCAGGTAGGCCTAGATTGATGTAACATGGGGGTAACCCTATCACTGTCACCCCAATAGGGTACCTCTTTCTCTTTAGGAGGAGGAAAACCTCACTCCAAGGGAGACGTCCCAGGACCTAGTTGGTTGATGAAGGGCAAAAGATACGGTGAAAACCCACCCCTCTCTCTAGGTCACTTAGTAGAAGAAGTCACGTTGGTGAAGTTTAAAAGCACAAGGGGAAATGAGAATGGTTTTGGACCTTCCCTTTACCAATGAAACATCAAACGTTAGTAGCAACAGTTATAATCAATGACTTCTTAAACAAATTATGTGTTTCCTAAACAAATTACTATACAATGAAAGCGAGATTACAGTAGCAGCAATGTATCTTGAAAGGTGCAAGTTATGATGACAAGGAAGACTTACAATACCCTTGTAAACTTGATAATGGTTTGTCGCTCACACTTCTCAAGATAAATACAAGTCAATGAATGACTTAAATGGTTGTCCAAACATTTATAACAACATTAATTAACGATGATGACAGCAATGGAAACCATTTCAAAAAAGAATTATAATAAAGCAATAAGACACTACTTCAATACCCAATAATTATGGTTTTCTTAGTACAAGTGCCCAATGGTTTTATGGATGAATTTGGGGTTCTTAAGGGATGCAACAATGGCTGTAACAATAGCTATGACAGCAGTAACACCTTCAGAATTTGCACTCTAAAAGGGCAATTAAAAATACACTTTAACACTTATTCATAGTACCTTGCCTTATACAAATTTTGGGATGACTTAGATGGTTTGTAGGCTAATATAAGTTGTAAAATGATAGTTGTAGCAGTGATTATGACAGCAGCAAATTAGCTCTTAGTATTTCTAAACTAGGTTAGCAAATTAGTAGAGTATAAAGAGAAAGAGTTTGAGTATGAAGTGAAGGAGTTTGAGTTGAGTCTTGTCAAGAAGTAAGAGAGGAGGACTAGTGACTTCAAGGGCAATGGATTCAAGGTGGATGACTTCTTCTAAGGTTTCAAATCAATGATGATGATGCACAAAATTCTAAGAGGGAAAAAGCATATGAGAAGTAGTAACTTAAGTCCTCCTAGGCTTTGACCTCAAGAGACAAGGTGCTAAGGTGTAGGAAATTCTAGGGCCTAGCGCTTTTCTCTCCTTAGAATTTTTATGGAGTAAAACTTATGCAACGATAATAAAGTCCAAACCCTTAGAATGCTAGCAATTCAGGTCTCTAGGGTTTCACTAGTTACTAGATCAATCCAATGAAAACCTTGGCAAATAAAAAGTAAGAAAGTAGCAACTTAAGTTTCTTACTTCAAGCGTTAAATACACCATGAAATTTCATAATATTGTATGAGAAAATAAAATCATAAAACAAACCATTCAATAGATGAAAAACTGAAGATTTCACTTACTTGCACCAAGAATAATCATGAGAATACCATGCAAGATCACCATAAAACTTCCAAAATTGATCCAAGTTGCAAAAATTAGCCTTAAACAAGAGTGGCGCCTCACAATTTCAACAAATAACCCTAATAGGGCGCAAATTTCATACCCCTTGTCTCAAATGATAAGTTATGATGTGAAAATGAGAGTACTTTATGCTTATTTATACAAAATTGTGACCTTTTAGGTCAAAAACAAGGTCGACCTCGCCAATGTACAAAAAAAATCAATTTTGACATAATTAAAATTAATTTGCATCTAGAAACACCTCCAAGGGTGATGTCATGCCCCTCTAGGGTGATGTTGAGCCCTAAATGTGGAACATTGAGCTAGAAAAGTGGGGTGTTTTGCCTCCAGAAGCCCCAAATGATGCCCACACATGCCACCATGCTCACAAATGCCTCCAAAAATGAAACCCTAGCTATGGATGATGTCTAAGGCTGTGATGGTGATGTCCAGAGCCCTCAAGGGCTAACTTCCATGTGGGAAGAGTAAGGTCCCCTGGGCTTAGGTCTGCTAGGGTGCCTCCAAAGGAAACATCCTTCTTTCTCCCAGTACAAGTCTTCAATTTCTTCTTACCCCTGGATGGGGTTTCAACATCTATTTGTGGGCTTTAAGCCCCATGAAGGTTTGAGCTAATCATTACCTCATGTATACATGTCCATCGAGCACGGTCTTGTAGCAACAACAAGTACGCCCTCTAGAGGTTCATAATTCACATGGATCATAGCATGTAAATCACATCCAATAATTAAATTACCCTAACATGTGCATCAAACCCCCCTCAACCCAAAAACATTCTCAAAGATGTTATGCAATTTGACAAGTTAGGTTTGGAGAAGGTCTTAGGGTGTCCTATTGGGATAACCTCTCTTAAATTTGCGGTCTTTCCCAAGTGGGATCCATTCCAAGTCATGTAAGTGTATGAGGTGGCATGGGGTAAGTATTTGGGCATGGGGTGCATGTAATAATAGGGAAATGTAAATTCTTACCTCAGGGTGCCTTTGTAGAGGGCGAGTTGCACCTTGTCATAAATGCAATTTTTTCCTAGCCCATTCATTACCTTTTAATCTTAGCTTTATTACTTTTGATCTTTTACTCTTGTGCTTCATGGGAATAGTTTAGGGCCATTGTCCTGGCTTGATGACCAGAGGTGACAGTGTTACCCACAAACATTTCACGGAAATGAGAAGGTTGCCTCGTGATGACACCCCCTTTCTCTTGGTTATGCCACCAAGAGCCACTACCCTGGCTTGGTGACCAAATAGGTGGTAGTGTCATACTGCTACATTCTCATGGTCATAATAGGCCAACTTGTGATGAGACCCCCTATCCATCAACTAATACCTTGAGTGTTTATGTTATCTTATGGTTCCCATATCTTACTGAGAGGCTTTTCACTACTTTCTCGGGGATCCCTAGGCAAAGCATCTCGAAGGTTTCAACATCGGATTTTAACTTTTTCCAGCTACTTTTACCCTATAGGACTTTAGCCCCTTCTTCCCACGAGGTAACGTAAAACCCTTCCTAGTGTAGCCAATCCCAATTCCCAAACAAGGATAAGGGAGATGGAAGAAATAAAGATGGAAATCGGTAAGTATGGAGGGAACAAACGATGAATTTTCACAGATCCACCAAGTGGAAACCCATCCTAAATGGAAATCAACTTACTATGGGACCATGTCATCCTTCTAGGTATGAACGAGGCAAAGAGCATAATTTCCAAGCAAATGTCATGAAATGAAGAAGGATTCAATACAACATGTTCAAGTGCTTCAAAAATTGGAGTGATACATGCCACGATACCTGGACTCATTACCTCATGCAGAAAGACTCACTACTACTTCAGAACCAGGCTAGTGGGATGGATACTATTGGTTGTGATAAATGGCTTGCACTGAAGAAAAGAGGGGCCCTTCGAGGCCATGCTCAAGTTGTCTAGCTCTCGATACTCCATGTTAGGACCTGTGGGCCTCAAGACATGATCTCCTTAGTTATTTCTAGGCTAGGGGATAACATGTCCTTTCACTATACAAGTTTAGCACAAGATCGAAGAGTCGTTGATTTTTTCCTCCTTGTGGCATGGATACACCCTTGAGGCCTGTATTTAGTCATGGTTTTCTTGGTAGGAATTGAGTAGCTTGAAAGTTGTACCATTTCTATCTATTTGGGGTACATGGAAATAAAGGAACTTTTCTCTCTTTGAAGGAAAAATTCACCCAACCTACCATATTTTTTTTTTTATTGAAAATGGTTATAGTTTATATTAGAGGGGTGGCAAAGCCACAGATTCAGTTACAATTTGCCCCGAGTTTCTTCGGGCCTATAGATCAAAATACAAATTGTGATGCAACACTATTTCAGCATAAGATCCATCGTTGTTTCAGCATAATTTCCAGCACTGTGTTTCAGCATCTGTTCCAGCGCTGTGTTTCAGCATATGTAACAACATTGTGTTTCAGCAACTGTTCCAGCACTGTGTTTCAGCATATGTAATAGCACTGTGTTTCAGCTGTTACAGTACCGTGTTTCAGCATAAGTTCCAGCACTGTTTCAGCACTGTGTTTCATCTTCTGTGTTCCAGCATCTATGTTCCAGCATCTGTGTTCCAGCATCTGTGTTTCTGCATCTGTGTTCCGGCTCTGTTTCAGCACTGTGTTCCAGCTCTGTTACAGCACTGTGTTTCAGCTTCTGTTCCAGCTATCTTTCTCAGGCGTCTGCTACCTTCTACATTCTTTTACAAGCTGCTGTCCTTTTCAAGGAATACATTTTTTAACTAGATCCCCACCATTTACGTTGAGTTCTCCTTGGAGCAAAAGGCAGCCTTCGTTGGCTAGTTTGTCTGCTTCTTTATTTGAATCTCTGAGGATATGATAGCACTTGAAGGAGGTGAAATCTTTTAGAATGTATCTTAACCTTTGAAGATTCTTGTTTAGCCCAGCATCTTTAAACTGTCCTCTTGAATGTATTATTTTGATCAAGATCTCAGAATCTCCAAATGCTTGTAGCTCTCGGTGTCCTCTTTCCCTGACTATATGGCAAACTTTGATCAAACTCAGAATTTCTGCTTGATTATTGGTTCACTGTCCAAGACCCCAACAAAAGGTTGCTAGTTTCTCCCCTTCGCTGGAATAAATGATTCCTCCTGCTCCCACTATCCCAGGGTTTCCTTTGGAGGCACCGTCAAAAAAGACTGAAGTTTTGCCTTGTTTTTGCCACCAAATCTGAAATATGTCATGGTTGTCTCTTAACCTCCATTCTGTTTCAAGATGGGGTTTTTCCGCGCTATGGGTTCGAAGATTCAGCAAGGAGGAGCCAAGCCACTCCTTTTCTTCCTGCAGAATCGAGGTATCGGTTTTGTGATTTTGGGAGCTCAAAGTTTCTAGTAGGAGGCCTTTTGCTTTCGCTGCTACCATTTGGGGGGTCCATTCTGTGTTATTGAAGATTTGCTCATTTCTTGCTAGCCATAAATTCCAGCACACGTACTTGGGGATGGAGATCCAGATTCTGGCCCATAATGTTTTCAGGGAGAGCGAAGGGTAACTATCCTTCTAGCTAGTGAATAGATCCACTACTGAAATGTTGGAGGGAACAGCGACCTTGAGGCCTTGGATTGTAAGCTGCCAGACTTTCTTTGCGAAATGACATCCTACAAATAAGTGATCCGAGGTTTCCATGGATTCTCTGCAAAGACAACATCTGTGTGGTCCAGCAATATTTCTTTTCAATAAATTTTCTCCCGTCAGAATCTTTCTATGCATTAGTGTCTAGAAAAAGAAGTTTACCTTCGGGATCTCCATCGAGTCCCATACCTCCAACCAGAACCTTGTCGGGAGAGGTCTATTTTGTTGTTGCTGGAGCAGAGCATAGCCTCTAGCTGTTGTATAAATTCCTGTGGGTCCCCAACCCCAAGTGTCTTTTCTTGTCATGTGCACAAGGGATGCCTCTCGAAGCTCTGCTTTGAGCATCTCAAGTTGTTGAAGGAGGCAATTTGGGACATTGCCGAATTGCCACTCTGACCAATATCCGTCTTCATCCCACTTTGATATGTCAATAATTCTCTGGATACCTCTGTTCTCAAGAAAATCATGAATTTCCCTCAGGCCAGCGTTTGATGCAATGGGAGGATTCCCCATTATACGGTCAGTCCAGAGTTTGGTGCATTTTCCATTGCCAGGGACACGGTACAAGTGTTGATTGAAAAATCGCACCCCTTTAATACACAGCTTCCATAAAATCATGGTTTTCCTGCTCATTGTGTTTTGGAGATTTCGAATTTTAGCGTTTCGGATGTATCTGTGTCTTAAAGTTTTGCTGACTGGATGTGAGGGGTCGTTGTGCATCTTCCACAAGATTTTGCAGCCCAAAGCAGTGTTTGCAAGTGTTGGGTCGTGAATCTACAATCCTCCTTCTCTCAGAGGCCGCTTGGTTGTCTCCCAATTGACTAAGTGAAATTTTCTTTGGTTCCCTTTCCCACCATGCCACAGGAAATCTCTCAGGAGTTTGTTAATATGTCCTGCTATGGAATTGGGCGCTAAGAGATAGGATGCTTGATATATCGGCAATGAGGAGATAACTGCTTTTATCAAGATTAATTTGCCTCCATGGGTGAGCCAGTAACCTCCCCAGGCTTCGATTTTTCTTTTGATTTTTGCTAAGACTCCTTCCCACAGGCTGACTCTATTTACACCCAATGTTAAAGGCAACCCAAGATACTGTATATTTTCCCATTTGGAGTTTCCTTTGAACCCCAAGGTACTTTCTATCTTCTGAGTTTCATGATCTGCTACATTCCAGCTGTAAACAGCACTTTTTCTTTCGCTTACCAGAGCTCCAGACACCTTACAATACACTTGAAGAGTGCCCTTGAATGCAGTGGCTACTCTGTTTGAAGCTCCTCCTAGCAAAAGAGAGTCATCCGCGAACAGAGCATGGTTTATGGGCTTCAGATTCTTCATTATCCTAAGTCCTGGGGCTGCCCCTATTAACATTTCCTGTTCCAACTTCCTGCTGAGAGTATTCGCCATTAATATGTACAGAAATGGAGAGAGGGGGCATCCTTGCCTCAGCCCCCTCGTGGCTTTGAAAAAATTTGTTGGTCTCCCATTCACCAATGGGGAAATCCAAGGGTTGAGAGTACAGGATTTTATCAACTTTACAAAGTCAGGATCAAATCCGAAAGAGAGGAGCACTTGATACAGGAAGGGCAACTTTACTCTGTCAAAGGCATTTGCCATGTCAAGCTTGACCAGCATGCCTTTCTCTTTTCTGAGATTGCTAGAGTGCATAGCTTCCTGGACTTGGATTACATTATCCAGGATATGTCTCCCTTTGACGAATCCTCCTTGTGATTCTGAGATAAGCTTGCCCAACAGAGGTTTTATTCTGTTTGCAAGAATTTTTGCTATAATCTTATAAGAGGCATTACATAGTGAGATTGGCCTGAATCTGTCGAAGGAGGCGGGGTTTGTTTCTTTTGGGATTAGCGCAAGGAAGGTAGAATTAGTGTTGCCTCCTATTTTTTCTTTTTGAAGGACTCCTT
>ML778296.1:133547-146028 GCA_009831015.1 Picea engelmannii | reverse complement strand
TTCGATTTTTGTCTCTTGGAGCATGAGGATATCTGTTGGTTCCACTTTCATCAGGTCCTTGACCGCTTCTATTTTTGTCGGGTTCCCCAGTCCTCTACAGTTCCAAGAGACGATTTTCATTACTTACTATTGGGGGTGATTGGTCCTCCTCCTTTTAGAGACCTTATTCTTGTGTTTCTGCCAATTGGCATTTCTATGGTGGGTTGGCTTCCTTGGGTCTTTTGTCTTTCTGCCTCTTCCTCCCTTGCTTCTTTACGAGATTTCCTCCCTACTCTTTTGGCTGGCCTTTCTTGGATCTCGTCCTCCGAGGAGCTTGATGGATCTATTACTTTCTTTCTGGCTATGTCAGCATATGTTGGAGAGGGGACTACTTCCAAGGTTCCATCCGCTTGCCCAGGTGCCCCTGTGTCTTTCCCATTTGGAGGGGGGCTTGAATGTGTCCTTCTGTCCATAATTTATGGTTCTTCTGTGTCATTGTTGACCTTTTCTGTTTGAGGTTCTGCATGCAGCGGGGGATTAGAGCTCTCATCGATTTTCTCTGGCTCTATTTTCCCAGAGTTGTCATTCTTGGTTGTTCCTTTGGATCTGGATTTTGCTGTCCCTGTTTTCTGTACTGCAGTCCACTAATTTGCTTTCTCATTTTCACTTTGGTCTGCATTATTTTTCTTGCAGTGCCTTGCGAAATGTCAATAGTCGTGGCAGTGCCAACATTTGAAGGGCATCTGCTCATAGTCTAGATCCATAATGTGCGTCCAGTCTGCGGTCGTGATCTTAATTGCCTCCGGTAATCCCACTTCCAGATCAACCTCCACGTAGTTCCGTGCGCATGAGTACTGATCTTTTCTCACTGCTTGATCTATATACCTTCCGAGCATGTTTCTAATTTCTTGCAAAGATTTTTGGTTCCAGCAGTGTAAGGGGAGATGAGGTAAACGAACCCATACTGGGATGGTCGAGGGCACATCCTGGGCTAGGTCGAAATCTGGGGTCCATTTGTTCAGGTATAACCCCTGTGGCCCCATGAAGTATGGCCCATTTCTGAAGATGAGGTTTTTGTCTTCAGGGTTGTCGAAGATGAATACAAAATATCCTTTCCCTACGGAGTGGCTCTTTATTCCTTCTGTTATGAGCGGGTTCCAGTTCCTCTGCACCCATGCGTCTACGGATTTGGGAGAGGGCCAGAGTCCGGTAAATTGCCCGATAAGTCCCATGTATGCTAAGTTGACTGTCGTTCTGCAAGTTTCTTCCAAAGGCAATTCGACACTGGGGATGTTGTCCAGTTTCTTCACGAATTTCTGCTGCACTGTTGATGGCGGTCTCTTGGAGGCTGCAGCGACCAGCTTCCTGAATGATTCCAATTCTAGCAATTGGGGAGGGTTAGGGATGGCGCCCCCACCGGCGTCCATGGCTGGGGAGGCCCTAAACGTTGCAGAGAGCCCGAGCTGGGTCGCGTCCTCACACCCCTGCGTGCTAGGTCGCGATTTTTGTGGAGCTGGGTGATGGCCCTTTGGTTTTTAAGATATGTAGTCACATCAAAATAATATGAAGCACAAAGTAGTAGCACCAACGTGTTAGAATATGGAGACAAACCCCTCTGAGAAGGGGAAGAGGATTTAGCTATTGTGAATGGACCTGAGAAACTATAGGTATGACCTGCCATGTTTTGGTATAGGTAATGGGTTTCCTTTGTTTCTACAAAGAAGTTCCCAAGAAAAATATCCCTAGGATGGTTGGTGAGGTACATGTGGATAAGACCTTTCCTTGAGGTCATTTCGATGGGGCCTGTCAGGGATAGAATAGAACAATGGGACTCGGTTTTACCTATTTCCTATCATATTCACATTACTTTCAATTTAAAGAAAACATGGGGTGAGGAACCAACAATCTAGGTGAATTTATAGCACTCTTATATTTTACTAAATTTTCCTTGGACAAGGAACTTTTGCAATTCAGATATTTGGTGACTCTCTTATGGTTATCATGTGGATGCTTAAATAGGTGTAGGTTCAAAATATTGAACTGTTGGTTGTAATGAAATAGGTGAAGGACAAAGCAACAACTTTCCAAGATATCATATTTTCACATTTTTTTTGTGAGAAAAAGAAAGTGATAAATGAATTCTCAAAGGAAGGTCTAGTTTTATGGAGAATACCTATTTCCTTGCAGAATTTCGCAAAGGGCATTGTATTGTTAGCATACATGATAGGTTGTAGGCATTTTAATGAGACTTTTTTTATTTTGGATATGTAGTTTTCTTTCAAAGGGTTTGACAGTTACTATGATGTTAGTGGATAGGTTTTTTTGTTGTATTATGTCAACGTCATTTTGTCTTTGAAAATTTTTAGAGTCTTGATTAGCTCAATTTTTTGGTCCTTCAAGACCATTCTCTCTGGGACACACATGGTCTTCATTGAGAATTTATATATGTCAATGTCATACTATCTTTGGTAGTTTTTTAGAGTCTTGATTAGCTCAATTTTTGGTATTTCAAGGTACTCCTCTTTGTGGTACACCTGGTTAGTGCATTGAGCACCTCATGATCATATTTTATATTCTAATTGAATAAATAAAAAAAAAATCCTTGGGAAAAGTTATATATATATATATATATGATAGAAATAATAAAAGGACAGAACGAGGAGCCCTAAGGTAACCCTAGCGCATTGCCTCCTTCCCACCAAAGATCAGGTTTGTGGTAGGCGATGGAGGCTAGTAGGGGCAGTGATTAGCTAATATGGTGGGACCCCAAGAGAACTCCCTATTGTCGCCTATCTAGAGGCATTTGGAGGAAGTAGGAGATCTTTTGGAATATTCACAAGATCCATTGGAGGGGGGAAGTATTTGGAAATCACCAATTTTCAGTCAATATCTCTTCCCGTAAGAGCGGTTTCTTCCCGAGCCTGAGATCATGGGTGGGCAGGCGACTTGTGTTTATACCCCTATCGGCCTGGCATATGCGAAGGGAGCCATTTGGCCAAGGTTTAACTCTTCACCTTTGGAGGTTTCTCAAGGTCGGGGATTGGAAGTAGGTTTAGGTTTCTTTGGTTCGGATCAGTCGCATCTAGGTGAGGGTTTTCCTCTTAGTGGAAACCTCAACATCTCTATGGGATTCGACCCACATCCCCCATCAATCTGGTAGAAGAATGAACTAGGTTTTGGATTAGATTTCTTCAAGGGTTCAGGGGCCCCAGATCTTTGCTTTCTTGGGTCAGTACTGACATCGAACCTTTTTGGTGGGCACTCTCCTGGTTTCTATTCTCCCACAAAGAAACAAATGTGTTTTCCACAAGTAAGTGGTGGATCCTGAGGGTCGACAACATTTATCGATTCTATGTTAGTATCATAGGGCCCAATCATTAGGGTCTCAAGAGACGTTGTCCCTGCAAACATTCTAGAAGGAAGGGATGTGGAGGGAGAGCCTTTGGTGCGAGTAGAAGCTTCATCTTTATCAAAGCATTCCTCCCCAAGGTGTAATAAAAATTAGAGAGTATGATCATGAGGGGAAGCAAAATTGGTCCTAGGGATTGATATCTTAGAGCCTTAGGTTGTGGATATCGCAGATTCTATGTTGATGGGTATGGATCGGGGATGACATTTCAATATCAAATTATTAAAGGAATGGGAAGATGACACCTAGTTGATGACCCTAAGTAAGCTCCCATCTATTCGTACCCTTCCATGGGATTGATTTTGCTTTAATTTTATGTTTGCGGATAAGGTAGATTGGATTTTGAAGTAGCCATGGAGAATCAACTCCACTCCTATCATTCTTAAAAAATGAACACCCATGTTCAATGCCAGCAAGGAGCAAATGGATGTAACTCTTATTTGGGTTAGGCTTTTAGGCCTACCCATGGAATAATGGTCCAAGAAAAGTTTTATATAGTTGGGGAATACTTTGGGTTCCTACTTGGACACATATATGTCTTTCCTTGAAACATGAGAGATGTCGGTGGAAAGTGTTTTGGCATCCCTTGACATAAGGCAGGGATTGCTTGAAATGTTGGAAATTGTCTCTGGAGACAAATCTTTAAAATAGAAATTATATGACAAAGGGGTGGAATTATGTAGCAGAAGATGTCATCAGTATGGTCATAATGAAAACGAGTATAATGTTCCACTCCATGGGAGGTCATTGGGGTCATGTTCTCTCTCATCAAGAAAGTGACCAGTGTCACAAAGAGATGAGATTTATGAACATTCAGTGGGGGGTAAGGAGAAACTTCCCATTTCTTCATCTAGGGAAATCTTAGTAGGTGAAATCAAATCAGGGGCTATCTCATTGGTCTATTTGATTCCAGAAGAGCTCAGTGAATCTACAAATCCAAACAATCCATCGGTCATGGAGCTACAGTGGGAACAAGTGGCACATTTGGGTAAGAATTTGATTGTGCATCCCATAATCAATATTTTAATTAATAATTTCTCTCTCCTTGACAAAGATTGGGTGGAATCCCTGAAAAAACTCTCATTTTCCTCGAAGGAGGTTTTGTGGTCAACACTCTTGGGGAAAGGCTCCTCTTTATCCCATGTCCACTTGGATACCTTGTCGACTTCTTCCTCTACACTGAAAATTTATGAGGAATATGTGACTTCGATGGACTCGAAAGAGGAGGCTATTTCCTATCATCTCATAACTCGGTCTATACCCTCTTCCTCCATACTTTCTAGGAAATTTGAGGGTCTTGGCCTCAACCCTACACATGTCTAAGGAGGTTTGAGCTGGGGAAGGAAATATTACTTTTTCAAATCCCAAAAATGGGATCTTGCTGATATCGCAGCAGGAAAGAAGGTATCCATAAAAGGGGCACTTAGAGAATCATCAACCTCGGTAGGGGTTCCCCATGAAATTTCTCTCCCTAAATTGCAGGGGTCTAGCAACACTATATAAAAAAAAACTCACCCTCAAAAGGTTGGTTGAATCCAATCAACCTGACCTTATTTGTTTCCAGTAAACTATGGCAAAAGGCTCTGATGTTATTACTGTTAGAATATGAAATATGTGTGCTCATTTTACCATTGAAAATACCCTTGTCACCCAACCATAGGCTGAAGCCACCCTCCAAGCACCTTAACCTTGACAGAGAATCACTTTGGAAGTAAACCCTAGGCTAGATAGAAAAACAAAGGGTAGTGCACCTTTCCCCAAGGATAGAACATCAACAAAGGCTGATTAGATGTTCCAAACCCTAGACAAGAGATAGTCCAATCCAAAACGTAACTGCTAAATGCACTAACTGCTCCAGAAACTCTCCTCCAAACCTGCGCACAAGACTGCAATTGCACTGCGCAGAACTGGCTCTCTACAACTGTTGAGATGTGTCAAATGAGAGACTAGCACCCTGTATTTATAGTGGTTCTGGCAGACTTACTGGGGATGACTTCTCCTTCTGGGTACCTTTCTGTTCAGTATATTATTATTATTTATGTTTGACTTCTTCTCTTGGAGGCTAATAACCTAATACAAATTATCTTCTTGAGCTGACAAGTCTTCTAGGGTTATTAGCCAACTTATTAGTGTTTCTTATTTCTTCTTGGAGTATTCTATTCTCGCCAGGTTCACACATGGAGGTAAATACCTCTTTCATCTACCATAATATCAACACTCCCTCCTAGCTATGGAGGTATTACAGGTAATGGTCTTGAGCACAAAAACATACCATTCACCCGGTAGCATCAACATAGTTGTATAGACTAGATCATGAGCACCATCATCATCATCATTGATATTAGTTGCATCATCTCTCAAAACCATACTCTACCTGAGTAATCAGACATGATGCTCACTCCACAAAGTGATACAAGACCCATTCTTCTAATCTAGAAGAGTAAATGCTCTGAACCATTTTTCGTCTGGAAAATCTTTGTTCATCATTCATCTGGCTGATGATTATCTCCAATAAACTGTTGATCGTCTTCAAGGCAATCAGAACAAAAATAGAACACAAATGTGTCTATCCATAGTAGTACATAACTACAATCCAATGGTACACTACCACACCAAGTAACACACAAGTACTTGATCAGCAACATATAGTCACGAACAGTGGAACATATCCACCACAATAGTATACATCTATTGTCTTCATAACAATCATATGATAGCAACCTGCACAGAAACAATGTTATGATATAAACTGAAACATTTGGGCCAATCTTTCACTCACATCTATGAGATCTGAAATAATATCTGCCCTCAGAGTAGAACAATGAGATATCTAGACTATTCTTCACAAGCAAGGAAGAATAATTGTCCTGTCTTCTGAACCTAGACCATTCCCCACCCTGGGCCATTCTTCCTACACTAATCAAAGTGCACCCTGGAGAGAATGTATAAACCCTAAGGAATGTCTATCCCTAATTGTTGAACCTGGACCATTCCCCACCCTGGGCCATTCCTCCTACACTAATCAAAGTGCACCCTAGAGAGAATGTATAAACCCTAAGGAATGACTGTCCAGACCATTTCCTCTGTTAACCAAAAGAGGAAAAGACTGCCCTTCATCAACCTCCAAAACGGACCATTCCTCATGTTAACCACAATGAGAAATCATTGTCTGATGAAGCAGGCCAGTCTTCTTGAGTAACCCTCAAGAAGAGAGACTGCCCTAGACCACTCCCCATGTTAACCACAAAGGGAAGTCATTGTTTATGATACATCAGCAATCTGGACCATTTCCCATGTTAACAACAATGGGAAATTGTTCTCCATCAAAAATGTCAATCCACTTTCCGAACAGGAAAGCATTTGTCCAAGATGGACTATTTTTCAATGAATGTATTCAATAATATTTTCAGTGCTCCCTCCCAACCTGGGAGCCATCTCTTCCCTTTTCAATAAGGAAGTCGTTTCCACGAGCTCCAACTTGAGTACGCAAACTCTTTCATCTTGGATAGAAGCTTTACCAAAGTGTTTTCTTATCTTCTCATCTGTGGAGATATGTATTGGAGAGCCACTTTCTCCTTTCTGGACTTTCAACACAGATAATGTAATGATTGATTTTAAATGTACTTTAGTATGGAACACTGATTTTATGTGAAGGCTTCATGTAGCTCTGAACAATAGAGTATATCATTGTTGGAAAACTGAAACATATCCATGTGGCACTTCTTCGATCATCATGCGATCTGATCTACTGGGTAATCATCTTGATGTTATAGGAAATCTTCACCATGCTTCTATTGTGCACTGGAGGTTCTCTACCAAGTTAGCTTCTTCTATTTGCATACAAGGGTCTATTTATGGTATGCCTCAAAGTCTTGAGATTTCTCTTCATATGCTCTTTATTCAATTTCTTTGGAGAACATTCTTTGCATTCATCTAATGTAGAACTCCAACTCATGGATGTTGTGGATGCTATAATGACTCATGTAGAGATAGGTCTGGTTTACTGGAACAATTAATCATCATATTCTTCTCCCTCCATCTGGTAGAACCTCTAGTTCTAGATATCGCAATGCTTTCATTCATAAGTCTTCCATACACTGTTATTCATCACGACTTCCAGTTCCTCTACTTGATTGCTTTTAGTGAGTTCATATCAGGCTGGTAATCTTGTGATTCTTGATAAAATGACTGGTTTTTCTGGATTCTCTTTCTTTCTTGGAGTCTTCATGTTCTTCTTCATGTTTTTCTTTAGATTCTTGGGTCCGTGGAGTTTCTTATAGATTCCATGCCCTAAATATTCCATCATACGATCACGGATGTGGATGGACAACCAAGGATACTTTAAGGCTTCTCTTTGAAGAATACGTATTGTCTTTCATGGCTGCTATCATGGATATATACTTCATCATCTTCAATGGATCATAGGATTATCTCCCTCCTAATCCTTGCTTCATGTGTGAGTGCATATAATCGGCTCCCTCCGTCTAACAGAGTCCACGCTTCCATCTGCATCCTTATTTTCTTTTTCAATATATAATTGGCTCTCTTGTCTAACAGAGTCCATGCTTTCATCTTTTTGTCTTCTACAAAACGTCATAAGTATTTTTCCAATTTCCTCTTGATTGTTGACTTCTTTCTGTCTTTGCTTCTTCTAAGTCTCTTCATGATTGATTCGGCTTATCTTGCAATAGCTTCCACATGATTTTCATTTCATCCTTTCATGTGTATTATCTAATGATATCCATTCTTATCTTGTTGTTCTTCCATAGGTATAGTTCTTCATGGAACACATTATCTTCCAAGAGATAGATATACAAGATATGTACAGAGATTATGCAAAACAATATATGTACAAGAAATAAGAAGAGTTGTGTTACCTTTAGAAGAAAAAGTCTCTTCCATCCTGCTTAGTCTTCTTTGTAGGTTCCTTTTCTTCGAAAATTTATGCTTCGTGTTTCTCCTTCCTTTTCTTTATCTCGGGACAATGAATCTTGTAGTGACCATACTTTCGACAGTTGAAGCATTGTACTTCTGAAATGTCTTTCTCTTGATTTGGCTTCCTCCTTGAACCAAACTTCCTTTTGTTCCTAAAGTTCTTGAATCTTGTTGTGAAGTCTTGATCATCGTGTTTCTTTTGGAGTTTCTCTTTTGCACTGATCCTTGATTCTTCTTGAGCACATCAAGTCCAAAGCTCTTCAAATGTCGGATACTCCATTCTTGTGTTCATGCTTACGGAAAATGCATCCCACGTCTTGGGAAGACCATTGAGTACTATGTTTACCAACTCCTTCTCTGAGATGATCTCTTCAATAGCTTGTATTTGATCTCTTAAATGAGATATTCTCACAAAGTATGATGTTATGTTGTCGTCATCATTCATCTTCATGTCATGGAGCTCATTCTTCAGACTCATTACTTGTCCAATGTTTCTAACTGAGAAGAGATTTGTTAGGGAATCGTACATATTCTTTGATGAGTCAAGATGGGAGATGTAGGGTATCAAGTGGTATTTTATAGATTCCACTATGGTACTCATAGAATTGATCATTGTCTTTGAACTTCTCCATAGCTCCAACATTCTACGGTTCCTTCTCTTTTCCTTTTTCAAACTCTAGCTTCACGATATTTCCTTTCACGATATCCAACACTTTATTCTTGTCAAGGATGAGGTCAATTCTTGTCTTCCACAATCTAAAGTTAGAAGCTCCATCTAACTTGTTCTCTGACTTCATAGAGTAAGTCATGGCTGCTTGACTTGGTCAACCCTAGACTTGACCAGAAATTCAAAATTCACGTCTTGGCTTTCTGAGAGTACCAGGAGATGCACTGGGATAGGGTGCACTGATCTATCAGGAGATTAGGTCAATCCCTTCACTTAAGGTTCCCCAACAAGAGGATTAGGGTTTATGCAACTACTCCTACTAGTAACCCTAGAGGCAGTGTCTTGGAAGCTACTTCTGCTAGTAACCCTAGCAGCAGTTCCTTAGCGAGCTCAATATCCTAGCGGCTATGTTTCCTTCCAGCGTTTAGACTGAATGAAGGAGGTGTGGGCCAATAACCTATTAGAATATGAAATATGTGTGCTCATTTTACCATTGACAATACCCTTATCACCCAACCATAGGCCAAAGCCACCCTTTGAGCACCTTAACCTTGATAGAGAATCACTCTGAAAGAAAACCCTAGGCTTGATAGCCAAACAAAGGGTAGTGCACCTTTCCCCAAGGATAGCGCATCAACAAAGTCTGATCAAATGTTCCAAACCCTAGTCAAGATATAGTCCAAGCCAAAATGTAACTGCTAGTTGCAGTAGCTGCACCAGCAGCTGTCCTCCAAACCTACGCACAAGACTGCAACTGTACTGCGTAGAACTGGCTCTCTGCAACTACTGAGATGTGTCAAATGAGAGACTAGTGCCATGTATTTAAAGTGGTTCTGACAGACTTACTAGGGCCGACTTCTCCTTCTGGGTACCTGTCTGTTCAGTATAATATTATTATTTCTAGTCGACTTCTTCTCTTGGAGGCTAATAACCTAATATAAATTATCTTATTGACCCGACAAGTCTTCTAGGGTTATTAGCCAACTTATTAAGGTTTCTTCTTTCTTCCTGAAGTATTCTATTCTCGTCAGGTTCACATGTGGAGGTAAATACCTCCCGTGGCTACCATAATATCAACAATTGCCCTCTTAGATTCAATTTTAAAGAACTAGAGATTCTAAAGCATGGATGACAGGGGTCGGTCTGGCGATTTGGTACTGAGTTGGAAGAACAGATCAATCAAAATTATAAACACTTAGGGTTTTTACTCTAGATTAGGAGCCAAAATACACTCATCAGATCTGAGGATGAAACTTACAGTGCTAAATATTTATGGGCCCTATCTGGATCGAGATTTGTTCTAGGAATCTACTCTTAACAAATCTTTCTTCAATTATGATTCCCTAATAGTGGGGGGAATCTAAATCTTTTGTTGGGATCAACAAAAGTATGGGGACAAAAAGCGAGGCCTAATCCATTAACAAAATTCTTTTTTAATCTTCTTTAAAGGAAAAGAATGTATGATATCGCCTCTATCGGACTCAACCCCACTTGGAGGACTAAACAGGTGGGTGGGAAAAGAATAACAAAATGTCTAGACCACTTATTGGTATCAGAGAATATGTTGGATATTCATTTACATTTGAGACAATGGGTGGGTTTGGGAGGAGAATCTGATCACCTCTCGATTTTCTTGGAGGTAGCAAGGGAAATGAGGAAACCTACTAGTCCCTTTAAATTCAATCCAGAATGGCTCAAAGATCAAATCTTTATTGATCTGGTGAAAGAGTTGTGGGTTCCCTTTGACTCAATATCTAAGGAAGCGACAATAGTCCAATTTGTAGAAAATCTAAATAATCTTAAAATGGTTACAATATCTTGGTATTTTCAAAAGAGAATTCAAGAGGAGAAGGAATTAGTAGATACAGTAGTATCACTTAGAGCCATTTATGAGTCTACAGATGGAGGATTTTCAATTCCTAAAACAAAAGACACCCTTTTCCAGCTGGAAAAAAAAAAAGAGAAAAATCTTGGAGGAGAGGGAAGCAACTTGGAAAATAAAAAGTCATGCTATTTGGATGGAGAAAGGGGATGAAAATACAAAAACATTTCGGGCATTCACAAAAGGGAGAAAGTTAAAAAACACTATCTAGAGCCTGAAAAACAATGAGGGAAGAGAGGAGACCAATTTTGAGGGTCTTTTTCAATTGGGGAAGAGTTACTTTCAGACTATTTTTAAAGAAAATAATCGATCTACAATTGCGGAAATAGTCAGGTTGGGTGGATTTTTTCCAGGCTTTGTTAATGAGGAGGAAAATAGGACTCTAATGGAGGAAATAAATGAAGATGAGCTCAAGGAAGTACTATCCAACTTTCAAAAGGATAAGAATCATGGACCTAATGGATGGCCGGTTGAATTCTTTCTAGGATTTTATGATTTGATTGGGAAGAATATTTTGAAGGTGGTGGAATCTAGATTGGGTGGACATTTGCATGCTCCTCTCAACTCAAATTTCATCACCCTAATCCCAAAATCAGATTCTTCACAATCCTTTGAGGAATTTTGATCAATCTTGCTTTGCAATTGTATCTACAAAGTGGTGGAAAAAATTATATCCAGAAGGCTGAAGCCTATTCTCTCGGCCTCGATCTCAAGAGAACAATTTGGGTTCCTAGAGGGGAGATAGATTCATGAAGCAATAGGTGTGGCTTAGGAAGGCCTTCATAGCATGAAGACAAGGAAATTAAAAGGAGAAGTAGTGAAGATAGATATGTCAAAGGCGTGTGATAGAGTTAGTTGGATCTATATACATTTTCCCCTTACCCATCTAGGATTTGAAGTTCCTTTTATCAATTGGGTCATGAGATTCATAACTTCTGTTATAACCCTATAATTTATAGGATCAACTGGTGACTGAAATGTTATCTCTTTAGTGTTTTGTTTGTCAAATGATTTTTTATTTTGCAAATAATTTGAGGAAAAAGAAAGAAAAAGAAAAAGAAAAGAAAAGAAAGAAAAAAGAAAAGAAAAAGAAAGAAAAATAATAAAAGAGGGCATAAAAGAAATTCAATAAAGCCCCATGCAATAACAATGACTTGGTCCATACCTTTCAAGCATGGCCAAGTTCTTTTAAATTGATGTTGATAGGAGTAGTGAATAAGCTTGGCTAAACTGTTTAATCTTATACAAGTGATCTAAGTTAGTTAGTGAATGAATCTGGCCAAACTGCCTAATCTTGGTTAGATAGCCCCAGGATAGAGTAATTTCTTAGTCCAACAGTTTAATCTGGTCTAATTGTCATAGGTAATTAGGTTAGAACATAGGGTAGTTTTCTTTATTTCAGTAAAACCAGCTCGATGATCAATGTTGAACCATGTCTTGGATGTTTAAAAGGTTGGTTGTCGAACCCCTTGGTGATAGAAACCTGGGAAAACTTGCGAAAACCCACGATATGCACTTATCCTAAGTTTTTCCGAGTGCATATGCCTTCACGCTCACAATTATGCACAGATCATGTATGGATGGATCAGATGTTCGTGCCCAGATCTAC
>ML778296.1:96293-111321 GCA_009831015.1 Picea engelmannii | reverse complement strand
GGTTCTAAATATAAAGAAGCAATTCGTACCTTTTGTGTATGTGGCACATTATGGAGATCAAAGAATTGCTCCATCTGAAGTATCCATGTGATTGGGTCCTTGCCATCAAACTTCTTCATATTAATCTTAGGAACATGGTTGGTCTTCAAACCAAAGTTGGAGTTTCTCCATTCTTGAATCATCTTCCTTGTGTCCTCATCATGAATTTCATGGGATGCATTTTCACTTTCAGGTGTCTTCTCTGTTACGAAATTTTTCAATACTTCCATGATCTCCCCTTTTAAACCATACATCTTAGTATCCAACTTAGCTTCCATTGAATCCATCTTAGTATCCATCAACTTCCTTCCATTGAATCCATCAACTTAGCTTCCATTGAATCCATCAACTTAGCTTCCATTGAATCCATCTTAGTATCCAACTTAGCTTCCATTGAATCCATTTTCTTTTGTAGTTCATTTATGTCCCTACGCATTTCTTCACCTTCATCAAGAGTCCAAGTAGGATTTTCTGGAGGCTTATTTGGTGTAGAAGTTCCCTTTTTTGGTAGCATGTTGACCAAGTATCACTTTTGAACCTTGATTTTGAAGTGGTTCTGCTAGACAATATTTCTTCTGTTGTATCTCCCAAGTTTCAGCTCTTCTGGGTATGAAACTTTCTTTTAGGTATTTCTCTGATATTTCTTCTCTACAATGCCACAGGTCTGATCAAAATTGGATGTACCAAGTGGAATTTACGGTAACTTCTCCACAACTTGCCGATTTTTGTCCTTTCCAAGAGATCTCACTTGTATAGCGTGCCCCGCACAAAATGATTGATATAAAATTCTGAAACTCGCACCAGAAATACTACAGATTGTCCATGATCCAATGAAAATAGTCCCACTCAATTTTGATACTCTAAGATGAAGTTATGATTGTTTTACCTAGAACACCTACTTGAGACTAGTCAATAGGACTAGTCAGATACCCTATCTTACACTGGGTGTATCTACAAATTTAAGATGACCCAGAAGTTGAACATTTTACCACAACTACCTTACTAATTTATGTAAATATCCTCCATATTTCAAGGTCTGAAATGTTACAGAAAAAATTTTATAGTGAAATTCCGCAATGGCTCAGTTCAGGATGATTCCAGAACCCTATCTTGTATAGGTTTTATCTCCAAAAGTATAATACCTCAGGAGCTAAATTTTGAACCCAACATACCTTTATCCATATACTAAATATCCTCCAAGTCGTTTCTTCGGAAACATTATAGAAAAAAAGTTATAGTGAAAATGTCACGGTGTCTCAGATGTAGCAGCGAAACCCCAAGACCTTGAGCTCTGATACCATATGTTAAGAACCAAACATCAATATAGCATAGAAAAAACTTAGAAAAAGTACTCAACACCTTGAAAAAGAGATAATTTCATATAATAAGCCTCTTCGAGGGGTCAACCTCCTTTTACCCCACTTAAATGTTCAAGTACAAGATGATTCAAAATGAAAATGTCTCCTTGGTATATATAGGAGACTAGGAGGTATAATTACAACTAATGGCCTAAATCTGACATAAATAAAATAACATTACTAATATAATATGCCCCAATTAAGGGGTAATGAGCCAATATTGGGGCTTAACACCATTATTGTTTCCCCCTAACTATAGTCGGGATTAATTCCTCTACTTAGTTGCTTCGGACTCTACCATTTCCATGGTCTTAGTCCAAGAGGATGATTCGCATGATGAACATGTGATATACTATTTGAGTCAGAGTCTCATGATTACCAAGACCAAATACCTACATGTGGAGAAACTGGCCTTGGCAGTTGTTCAAGTTGTCCAACATTTTCGTCATTATATCTTGTTACGCCGAACCACTGTTATTTCTTATTGCAACCCTATGCAACACATCCTTACCCGAAAATTACTAGGGGGAAAGTTCTCCAAATGGATAGTGATTCTCAGGGAGTTTGACTTGGAATTCGAACGCGCTAAGTCAAAGAAATTCTTAGTTTTCCTCTAATTGATATGTGACCTTCCCTCCATTAAGACAGAAAATGTGGCAGAGGATTCCTTGCCTGACGAATCCCTTTTTCTGATCAGTTCTGATGACGTATGGTACGGAGATATTATTATCTATCTCCAGACTCAAACTTTCCAGCCCGACCTATCTAATACAGATCGTCTTCATATACGCTATCAAGCTCGACAATACATCATTCTCAATGATACCCTTTATCGCTGTGGTATTGACTCCATTTTCCGACGATGTATCACTTATGATGAAGCTGAGAAATCTTTGAATGATTGTCACTCTGGAGCATGTGGCGGTCATATTTCTGGGTATGCCACTGCCCAAAAGATCTTATGAGTGGGTTATTTTTGTCCTTCTTTGTTCAAGGATTGCATCATTGTTGTTCATAAATGCCATGCTTTCTAAACTTATAATAACAAAATAAGATTTCATCGTGCTCCCTTACACCATGTAGTTTCCATCGGTCCATTCAATAAATGGGGCATTGACTTCATGACATGTAACCCTCACTCAGTCGAGGGGCATGGATATATCATTGTAGTTGTGGATTATTTCACTAAATGGGTCGACGTGATGCCTACATTTGATACCACCAGGAAAACTGCAACATTGTTCATATTCAATCACATCATTACTCGATTTGGTATCCCTCATGCTATCGTTACTGAACACGGTAGTCATTTTTGGAATTTCATGATGTCCAAACTTACTGAAAAGTTGGGTCTTTGTCATGAAAACTCAACCCCCTATTACCCACAGGCCAATGGCCAAGTTGAAGCAATCAATAAAGTCCTCATTACTATGCTTTGATGGATGATAGGAATTCATAAGACAAGCTAGCACACGATGTTTTTCTCAGCATTATGGGCCTACCGAAAATTCTTTAAGTCTGTCACGGGATTTACACCTTTCCAATTGGTTTATGGTATCAAGGCTATCTTACCGATTGAATGTGAAATACCGTCTCTGAAACTAGTCGTTGAACTTCTCCCCAATACCTCTATCGAAGAAGAACGTCTTATGTATTTGATGCAACTAGACAAAACCTGTCGCGATGTCACCCTAGTTATTCAAACTCAGAAGAAACGTGTTAAAACCCAATACGACAAGCATGTCAAGCCACATGTTTTTTCTGAAGGTGATCTAGTTCTCCATTATGAACAGGATCGTCATTTTCTAGGGGCCAGCAAGTTCAAGGCCATGTGGCGAGGTCCTTACATTGTCAAACATGTGTTGGAGAAGGGAGCTTATGAGCTAGTTGATTATGATGGAATCCCTTTGAGTGAACCCAGAAATGGGATTTACTTAAAGAAGTACTATGCTTAAGTCATTTTTGCATGAGTGCTTGTACTTTTAGTGTATCATGCTCTTGTGTGATTTTTCATTGTTTAGTGTTGACCTTCAGCTGCTTACCTTGAGTTGTGCTTGGTTCCCAAATGTCGGTGTCCTCTCTACCCTACATTCTCTTCGCTGATGGCACTAGTTGTAGCACTCAAAACTTAGCAACTGTTGCTTGGGCAATTATGCACCTACAGATGAATTGATTAGTCTACATGGTGTTTTCCTTGGTCATGCAACTAACAATATCGCAGAATACAGTGCAGTCATCGAATTGTTGATCGACGTTGTGTCACTTGGAATCCATCATCTTGGTGTACGACTCGATTCGCAGTTAGTAGTCCTACAGTTCAGTAATTTTTACTCCATTCGAAGTCCTACGTTATTAAGGGTATATTTACAAATTCACCTCTTGGAATGCCATTTTGATTACATTGAATATCAACACATTCCTAGATGTCTAAATAAATTGACAGATGCTTTAGCTAATTATGTGTTAGACAGACATTTGAGAAATTTATAAAATCCAATCACATTTTGTATATATCGCAAGTAAACCGGTAGAAGCCTCATATATATATAACAATAAAAGTGTTACAAAAAGTGTTTTTGTCCAAAGACCAAAATATCAAAAATGTGAAGCACTTGGTTTCATATACAAAAAGAGCATCAAGGATGTTTCTCTCTATAACATGCCACTGCTCATGCTAACTTGCAGAGCAGTCGACCGATGGAAGCAAACACGCCCATTGTATGGCGATGATAATGCCTCGGGATATCATCGATGGAGGCATCAGGGATGTTCATCGTAAGCCCCTCTAGATTTTTCTCCAGAATCTCGTAGTCAGTTGTAGCCACTCCTGCTATGTCATCTCTCTCCCCTTGCCTCTGGATGGGGGATGAACCTGGAGCTCAATAAGGTCCCACATCTGCATCATCAAAAGAGCATTTAATCAGTCATCGGATAAATATCACATAAAAACATTTTATATTAAAAATCACAAAAAAATTATAAAAAAAAAATGTACTTCTTACCTATGTCCCCCCATTGGGATCCCTTAGGAAGAACCAAGTCTAGGTCACCTCGAAAGTCTACGCCAACATAGGCATAGTCATCTACCATAAGCATCTAGGTCCTCAATGAGTCAAAGAAAAAATTATTATATTTGACGATAGGACCAGTCACATGTTGTGCCATGAGGTCAACCCACCTCTTCATTCTTGGATCCTGTGGGGTAGGTATACCCCACTCTACCTGTAGGCGTAAAGATGGGACCCTCTCCAAGAAGAAGGACACCAAAATCGAACCGTATATGAATTTTTTCAGGTCACCATTCCTACACTTGATTAGTTTCTTTTTCATGCTTCTAAGAACCCTGTCACACCAGTTGAAAACTCGAGGCTCCATGCATTCCATTGCATACTGGAAGAAGCTCTGAAGAGCCATATGGGGAGTTGCACTCCCTACCATGCACGTGATAGTGTAGAGGACCATCCATAGAGGCAAGTCATGGAAATCTCCAATAGCGACTTTGTCGCTATGTTTCTGAGTACTGGGTACACAATGCTCACTAATATAGTGACTCATGGGCTCGCCACCTCCCCTGCTACATGTCAGTGTATCTCAGGCCCCACAGTGAGACAAACCAGTCAAGAAATAGAAATCCTCAATATCTATCGTCAAAATGTGTGGCCCCACATGGAATGTTTGTTGGTTCACGTCCCACATATGAACCAAGTATTCCAGTAACCTCAACTAGGCCCTCATGCCCTGGATCTTGAAGAATTTTAGCAGTCCACACTACCAGAGGGAATTTACCATTCTCGGGTCATTCCCGGCAAAGTAATATTCCACCTCATGCTCTCTCTCTTGCCATTCCAACATTCTTACTGTAGAAAATCTGCAATGGAACATAAAAGAGGGATAACCACTTCATCTCTTCCCTGGAAACTCTTTATTGGAAAATGCATCTAAAAATACTTTTTGATTTGTGCATGTCACAGGCTAGGCCATCCGTACAGTGCGGATTCATCAGAGGCTAGCCTAAAGGCCGTTTGCGATGACCCTGGGTCGAAGCAGGGCATGATATAGGGCACCTGTGACGACCTCCATGCACGGGTACCCTTGAAAACTCAACCCAAAAAGTCATTTATAACCAATGAAAAGAAAAACTTGATCCATGAAAAGTTGAAAGAGATGAAAATTACTTATTCAGCGGAGACTGTTTGTCAAAGGATCAATTGTGCCTCCCGCAATCTGCAGTGAAAGTTTGAGGTAAAATGGGGGTTTTTGGGACAAAGTTTGGGTGGAGTAACAATGAAATAGTAAAAAGGAGTTTTTACCCACTCTTATTACTTTTTACTTTTTCATTTTTATTTTTATATTATTTTATATATATTCCACCTAAACCCTAAAGTTCTAACGACATTGCAAGTGTTTTGTTTTTTGCAGATGAAAAACCTAGGACTGAAATATTGAACAATGATACGTCTTTTGGTTTGATTTTATACATTTGTCACATGTACAAATCCTTTTAGAGTATTTCAAGAAAAACTATGAGCTTAGGTTTTGTTCCTTCTCATGCTCGTAAATCAATGAGAATGTAACCGAGTATACTTTTGTTGTCTTTTCATACTCGTAATGGTAACACAAAAAATGAAACCTATGGATTATCCTTTAAGCTCTGTTCATGCTCCGTAAAAACAAAAATATCGACGAGCAACCTTGTTCTTTTCGCGCTCGTAAAAGTATTTGAAGAAAACATTTGATGAGAGGTAGGTTATCACTTTTTCGGTCTCATCAGATCAACTTATGAAAAAGGAACTTGTGGAGTCTTCTTTAAGTGTTTTTCAAACTCTCTAAACATGAAAAACCCCCAAGTTTTCTCTCTTTGGACTCGTTAAACAACCATCGAAAGACCCACATGGAACCGAACCACTCCTTCTTAGGGTTCGTTAAATGTACTATGAGGGACTCATCTGAAGGATGAGATTACATCACCAAGCATATGGTATCCTCCTAAAACTTGCGTAAAAATAAAGAGGTACTCACCAGAAATGGTGCGGGGGGATTTGGGAAAGAAATGTGTCTCTACATCCGTGTTAGTGGCAGTAATAGTCACTCTTGAACATGACACCCCCTTTCATCATTTGAACATGGGTTGGGAAATCCATTTTTCTCTCATTTGACCATCCGCATGTTCATATGTTGGGTCCTCCTTGAGTCAATGTTTCCAAGACCATTGTCGTGTCATTCATATGTTCAAGAGAAGTCTAGCCTTAATAAGCCTCCTATCGAGTCATCCATCTGCAGTTATAAATTTTCTACCATGTCGACCTTCCCTGTGTCAGTTTCGAATCATTTCACACTCTGATTTATCTCAAATCTGTTACTTATTTCATGTCATTGATGGGGGATACATCAAGGCCCTCCCGTGATGAGTCTTCTCTTGTCGACTTCAACTCATTATCCAGGAACAACACTTAGAAATCATTCAGTGCCTTAAATCATGCATGCCTCAATGGCAGTTTTCTTCGCTTTCAACAGTGGGTTCACATCATTGGCCCCTGATTGGAAGATTCCCTCAAGTGTTCAACTTCAAATCCTTTATTCACACTCGTTGGATTGTATTGGGGTACCTTGGGAGTCATTGACATCAATGGTGATTTCCCTCGCACTTGTTAACGATTTCTGTTATTGACCAGTAATCAAGTGGTTTCTACCATGTTCGACTTCGGCACCTATAATCGCATGGTCATATTCGTACTTAGGGACGATGAAAATGAAGGCACTAGATCATACCATTCTAATCTAGGTTGAAATGGAGTATTCATGATTTTTATTGGCGCATAGATCCACTTTGTACGTCTTGTGGCTATGTCCATATTTCAGTCATTTTAGCACATAGATCCACAGTGTATTTTGGGTGGCTATGTCGGTTTCACATTGACATGGATCCATGGTGTATATTTGGTGGCCATGAATCATTTGACATTTTTTAATATGAGTATGGGAATGCCTACCTCGAACAATGGTATATTATTATGTTGATTCTTGACTATTTGAAGGTTCCTGAATGATGTGTTCTTTGTTTCCAACACACACATTCTATAAAGTATTTTGGGTGTCGCGAGTTCCATCCTCATACTTTGGGGGTAATTTTGTTACACATTATATTGGTCATCTTAGTGATCCATTGACAACATGTGTTCATGTTCCCAAAAAGAGCCTTTCTTCAGGAGAAAAGTGACTGACTTTCTCTTATCAAAAACCTTGTCAAGGAAGGTCGTTGTAGGCTGCACCATAAGCAGGGTGCGATGATGCCTGGTCATCACCCTATACCCTAAATCTATATTGTGATGTCTCTGCAAGCTTCCCTAAAGCTAGGGTGCGACGATGTCAAAAGGCTAAGAAAAGGTTAAGTTTCATGAAAGTTCTAGAAGGTGAGGTGGTGTCTATATGGTTGGGATCTTACTCGCTTCTCTGATTTGGTGGGATCATCCTAATCTCTTTAACCATATCTCTCTCCCTTATATAAATAGGGATCTCTCATGGAAAAGGTTAAGAACAGAAGGTTGAATAAGCTTAGATTGCATGGAAAGTTATGCATTGGATCATCTTTGAGAATCTCATTTTAGTTCATTAAGTCATTGTGTATCTTCTTCATTAAAGATTAGAGCAAGTGTGTGTTGGAGCAAAGGTTCATCGAAAGGGGACCTTGCAACATCAAGGCTTTGGTTGTAATATCCACTTTCATTATTATATAATACAATGATATGTTTCTTTTCCATAAAACTTATCTCGTTTTATTGTATGATTCCTTGATCGCATACATAGGTTCTCGTTGAGTATATGATTGCTTTCACTTTGGTTATTTTGTGTTCCCTTGAAGATCCAATATCATAGGAGAATTGGAGTGGAGCTAGGACGACAACGACAAGAGGCAGAAATATTTAAACGGTATGTTTCCCATCTCTTGCTAGATAGTAAAATCAATGATTAGATCTTAGGAAAAGCGTCATGTTCTGTTATGTTTTGTTCTATATCTAGGTGGATCTAGGGAGATCTGTTTATGTCTGCATTTACCGATAAGTCCCATAACAGTGGGAGAAGGAATGGCATGGCGCATTGGAAATGGAACCAAGGTTCAATTAGGGTTGGATCTCTGGAAAGGCGGTGAAGTTCATCATCTCCTCTCACCTAATTTGATCCAAGCTCCACATGCACAAGGCTACTATCATCTAAACTATATTGTTGACCAAGGCTACACCACTATTTGGATCCAAGAGTGGTTAGATTCAACTCAGCGGGAACTGGAATGAGAGCTCTCGGCCCAATGGTAAACTTATGTTCTTACTCTTAAATCAGTCCATATTCGTATTACAGATAAGGAGGATGAATTAATTTGCAAATGTCCTCCCCTGTCTATATACACCCCTAAATTGGGATATATTCAACTAAACATTGACCAACATCTTAGGGAACCATTATGGTGGTGGAAAGGTCTTTGGAAATTCCGGTGCCCTCTCAAAGCTAGAATTTTCATGTGGTGTTTAATAGTAAATAAAGTCCCAACTTGGGACAAGATGAAGAACATGCATATTGAAGGGCATGGATGGTGTGCTCTATGCAAATTAGAGAGTGAAACAAAAATCCACCTTTTTCTTTTCTATCCCTTTGTCAAACAAATATGGCAGGACATATCATTTGCTATGGGTCAGGATATTAAATGGGAGGGTGAATATGTGGAACTGGCATGGAAAGAATGTGTTTCGAATAGATCAAATATAAGTGTCAAATCACTTCCTTTGATCTTATGCTAGGGAACATGGATTGGGAAAAAAATCAGCCATATTCAAGGAGAAAAATTCAACTCTGTATATAATAGAAATGCAAGGGCTCAATATTCTCTCCCATTTCCCTCAGGAAAAAGGTGTGTGACTGGCTCAGGACATATCTAAGTCTTAGATTGACTCAAACAAACTTTGGGGATTTTTTGATGGGGCCTCACAAAAAAACAATCAATCATGTGGGGNGGGGGGGGGACTACTTTTTTTTTTTTCTACTAGCCATTTTTTCAAATTATCTATGGGGTTAGGGAAAGGAACAAACAACTATATGGAACTAATGTCCCTAAAGTTGTTACTACTCTTTGCGGGAGAAATAGGAGTCAAATATATTCCAATCTTTGGGGACTCAATGATAGTCATAAATTGGGCAAGAAAATCTCAGCAGTGTCATATTTTACAACTTCACTTTCTTCTTGAGGATGTCTACAGAATTAGGGATACTTTTGACTTTGTTATCGTCCTACATGTTTACATGGATCCAATCGTGAGGCAAATACATTGTCTAAAGCGGGCCTTCAATTGGGTTTTTGGCAATGGCTTATTAAAGAAGTTAGAGATAGTGATCATTTTGAATATTATCATAGACCATTTATAGAATATCATCCTCCTCAATATAATCTCTCTTGATTAAAATTGTGTTCTATCATTATCAGCTTATGTATCAGTATATCTTTGTGATGTAATCTTATATGAACGGATCTATGTAAAATTGTTCTTGATCAGACTATTGGGACTACTCTTTGTATATATTTGTGGGTTTTATGGCTATACATTTCCACCCATGTGGAGTTTTGGGTTGGATTTAAGGCTTGTTGGTACCATCTGGTACTCTTTTTGTTCACTTGTTGGCGGAGAATACATGGCAGCATGTATTCTACAGAATGTAAATTTCTTTTCTCTCTGGATGAAATAAAATTTATGCTTTTTACCGAGGAAAAAAAATGATATAAATCATTTATACATACATACATACATACATATATATAAAGGGTCTTAAAATTTTCTCTCTTTTTTCCATGGAAAAAATAAAATAAAGTAAAATTGTTATTTTATTCAAAAGAACAAAATTACATTTAGCAAATGCCTTTCAACATCCAAAATTCATTTTCAAGAGTGAAGTGGATGTTAACATCTAGTCTATAAAACTATTTACACCGAGTATAGTCCAACTTTACAACCATGTATAACCTAAAATTTGACCTTGTACGAGAGGATTCCCAAAAATACACAGAACCATAAAATTTCTTATATAGTAGAGAAATATTCTAGTCTAATACCCTTATACAAGGTAATATCAAGATATTACAATACACTTATGAAAATCACTCGAAAATACTCGACATACTCCATCCATGAAACCATTTTTAAAGTCGTTAATTGAAAGGAGGATGTGTATATTTAGAAACATGACCAATGTCCTCTTCCTAGATGATCGATTCATCGTAAACCAGCTAAACTCCAACCTTCGATAGACTATCATCTATTTGATTCCTATCCCTATTCATATGATGAAAATAAATGATATTAAAAACTATAATTATATTATTGATCTCATCCAACAAAGGCTATTATATGAAATTTATCATTTCATCTTCCTTCTTCAACCACTTTATAACCAGTAAAGAGTCCACAAAGATTTGTAGTTTTGTAACACCCTTTTATACTGCCAATGTCAGAGTCAGATTTGGAGCCATCGGTTCTACAAAGTTATTTGTACCCTAACCTAATCCAACTTTAAATCTCAAGGAATGAGAGTCTTTCATAAAAAATATTCCCCTTGCTCAACTAATCAATGGGTCCCCTTGAGAATCCCCATTAAAGTATTCCTAAGCCCCAAATTTATCAATATTATCCTCTACTATATATTCGACATGATTATCCTTTTTCACTTGATTGAAACTAGATAATATAATAAGTCCTTGAGTAGCACACTAAAATCGAGGAATGCCTTTGTCCTAAAAAAGGTTGGCATTCCTAGCTATCCATATACCCCAAGGTAATATCATGGGAAATGATATAAACCTCTTTGAATTTTCATTTTTCACACCAATCTCTTCAACCTTCCTCATTTGTGGCACCACTATAGACATCCCTCAATCTAGTTAAACCCCCACTTCCTTTTGTACCTAAATAGTATATGTACATGTCATTATAAGATGGTAAATTGATAATTTGATTCTTTATTTTCCTTGCACAAAGGACATCTCGTAGGACCATATTTATTTATTTTCTATAGTATATCCCATTTAATAAGCACCTTGTTATTAATCGACAACTGTTACAAAAATATTCCCCTGCGGATAGTTGAATTTTCCCTTGGATTACAGACCCCTATACTAAGACAGAAAATTACATTTGGACGCTACCATTCCTATAGATTCATTTTGTCCATCAAAAAAGAGAGAAATAGGGGAAGTATGATGTACCTCGTTTATGACGTTTGTCCAAGCTGCTCCAATCTGAGATCTCCAATCAATACTTGCAATGGACAGCAAGAGACAAATGACTATCTCCTACTCTAATGGATTAGAAAAAATCAATTTATCTATGCAGATTAAGACAGCCATAGACAAGCACATGTAAACACATACTTGAAGGAAATAGGCCAAGTATATTAATGAGAAATTAGAAAGGAAAATTTGCAATCTTCAGATGGTGTTGCAACAGCCTCTCCAAGTCCTCCGCGTCCAACCCTTGCTCAAAAGATCCACAATCAAAATAAAAATGCTTTGTTGATTTCTCCCCCTTTTCACCATGGAAATGCCTCCATTTATAGGCTTTGAGAGTCTCAACCACCTTGAGTATATTTGGAATTGGTTGAGGATATGGCTCCATTAATTGTGATATCTTCCTTAGATGCATCCCTGGAGTCAAATTTGAGCCAAACTAACCCAACCCATCCATATTTGTCTTTAGAGGAAAGTGGGATCTCTTCCAAGATTCCCTCAACCAACTCAGTGATCCCTTAAAGTGGACAAAAAAGCGTTGTTGCGCCCCCTTATTATGGACAAGGAGCGCTAGCGCTCCTTATGTATGAGCAGAGGAGCGTTGATCTTCCAAAATGTCACCAAGATGAGTAATTCCCTAGGTAAAATATTGTTTTGACTGTCAGATGATGGGGCTTCTTCTTCTAACATATTTTAGGGGTTGTAGCAAGTGTTTTTATGGTGTCGTTCGAGATGCGACACTTAGGAAAAGTGAATGCGACATTTACGACACTTGCGACAATAAAAGTGTGATACTTGTGACACTTACAACACTTGTGACAATGAAAGTGCAACACTTACAACACTTGTGACAATGAAAGTGCGACACTTACAACACTATCGAAGTGAGGAATTTTGATGTGTAACAGATTTCCTGAAGTCAAAAGAGGAATGTTGATGGCCGAAACACTTTGTAGATTCTTCGAAGCAAGGGTATGGAGTTGGGGAACCTAGTAGCAGCTACAGACAACCATCAAACAATGTTAATATGTGTTCCATCCCCATGGCAAGCATACATATGCTCGGAATACAAGTGACTCAAAGCACGGCCGCCAATAAATACACTATGGATCCATGATGATGTTGACTAAGGATATGGACACGAAAGATACAATTGGGATCCATCCCTCTATGACCTAACTTAATCGTAGCCATGAAAGAATACATAGTGGAGCTACGATGTGATAAAAACATAACCACAGTCCAATACAAAGTGGATCTATGTTAAAACATGTATATGAGCCAAATAATCTCCATAAAAAATTGGGTAAAGTGTATATGTCGATGAATACTCAACCCAAGGTCTTCATCCCGATCCTATAACAGTATCATTATGTCCATGTGAATAGATGATTTAATGTCGAACATGATAGAAACCACTTGATTATTGGTCATTGAGGTATATCGTTAACAAGCACAAGATAAATCACCATTGATGTCGATGACTCTCAAGGTACTTTAAAGTACAATCCAACGAATGTGAATAATGAGCTGAAGTCAAACATTCATGGAATCAATCGATCATGGGTCATTAATGTATACCCACTGTCGAATGCGAGGAGGCCTATCATTGAGGCATGCTAGTCCCAAGGTACTATTGTGTTCCTAAGTCTATATCCCAGATAATTTGTTGAAGTCCATAGGAAAAGACTCGTCGAAGGAGGGCATTGATGTATCCCCCCCCCATCAATCAACACGAAACTTGTTACAGGAAAGTGATAAGATATACTATATAAAAATGAACTGACATTGGTATGGGAACTAGTAGTATTTTAGATGGCTGACTATTGAGGTTAGGACTTCCCTTGATCACTGAGACGTGACATAATACTTGGCAGCATAGACTCAGAGTGGACCAAAACATAATGCGACAAGTGTTGGGGCATTCTTTGGATTGGCCAAAGGAGTAGAAAGACTTATAGGATTGGTTCAGTGCGAAGGAAAATGGATTATCCAAGTGTATGGTGAGGTGAAAATAAGTGTCGTGTCCAAGGGTGACCATAAGAGTTGCCTTAAAAGATCTCAACAAACTCAACCCACTTCCTTCAATTTTTCCCACATCCAGATAGATGAGTACCTCTTTTTCGTTTAACAAGCTCGAGGAGGGTAACACATGCTCGATATAACTCACCTTTAGTAAGTTCCTCTTCCTTTATTTAATGAACTAGAATAAGTAAGGGTTTGTTCCTAGATGGGTGCTTTAATGTGTAGTTTTGCAAGTCCGAAGAAGAAAACTCGGTTGTTTTTCATGTTTAGGGAGTTTGAAAATAACTTAAATAAAACTCCAAGGGTGTCCTTTTTCGTAATTTTAGTCTTCGAGGTCTGAAAAAGTATAAAATAATACAATGGAGAACTCTTCTAGCCGAGATTGACTAGAGCATTCCTTTTTTATAATTAGTCTATTGGGATCGAAAAAGGGGTAAATTACCGCCCAACATATGACTCTTCATTTTGTAATGAGCTTGAAGTATGACGAAGTTTTCTCAATAGAGTTATGAGGTCATCAAAACATTATGCTCTGTATATACCTGAGTAAATAAATCACTCTGGGCAAAACATGATCGAATGGAAAGAAAGAGAGCGTGAATTTGATGATATGGTTGCTTTATAAGACCCTCAAGTGAGGGTAGCTCTTCAAAACTACAGTTTGTTGAAATACTTCAAGCTACAAAACATGAGGAAGGAAATCCTTTTGCTCAAGTATTTGATTGGGATATGGGACAGTGATGAGCAAGTGTTTCGAGTAGGATCTCATATGCTTGAGATTGATAACAAAGATGTGTATTTCCTGACAGGGCTCTTGAAGAGGGGAGCACCCATAATTTTATTTGGACATCGGTCCATGCCACTGCCAACAGATGCATACATTGCTCTATTAGGGTCCTAACCCGCACATAGGTAGAACAATATATTCGGATGTAATTGTTAGGCTCCAATCTACTGATGTAAATTAGAGTGCAAATGATTGTCAATCCAGTGTTTGTAAGACTTAGAGGCACATCCAAAATATATGGATTTAGAGATAATTTTTATTCTTTAATGGGAATAAACCAAAACCTATTCTAAGGGCTAAATATGGAAGAGATGTTAAGCTTCTATTCAGAAGTCCTATTCATAGATCTCATAACAGTAATCAGCAATTGTTTTCCTAAAGAGTATCAACAGTAAGCATTCAAGAGATGTTCGAACTAGTTCTAAGACTTATCAAATGCTAGAAGGACAAAAATCTTATTCAAGAGATGCATTCATTGTCTTCTTTCATTCATTCATTAGCAACTATCATCAAATTAAATCAAAAGTACTGAAAGCGTAAATAACTCAAAAAACA
>ML778296.1:60906-83183 GCA_009831015.1 Picea engelmannii | reverse complement strand
TTGTAATCATCTTCTCACGGATGCGAGTAGCAGCCACATCTCTTCTCAGAGATAAGCTACCAGCGCCCTAGCTAGTTTATTTACATTCTGTCTGTAAGCATATTTCAGTCATTTGTTATTAATGAAATGAAGTCTTATTTCCAATGCATCTCTGCGTTTATGTGTATTTATGTATTTCATTGTGTTCCTACATAAATCCGGATCAAGAAGCTATGCTATGGGTATGTCGACTAGAGTTGTCCACAAATCCGAAATAGATAGGAAAGGATGTTGTCATCTGCACATTCAAGCACAAAGCAAAGGATAAGCAACGTAAAAAAATGGGGCAAAACTCATGCATGCAAAATTAAATACATACCAAACCAAAACATATAGTACAATAATGTACAAAGCACACGTGCAAGATATTCTATGCATAGTACTTTTTCAAGAAAATCCCATTTTCAGGGCTCACCAAGAGATAATCCATCGTAATCCACTAACTCGTAGGCACCTCACGATGTATGGCCCATGCCACATAGGTTCTAACTTACTTGCACCAAGTTTTCCATGATCTTGGTCACAGACTAGGACCAAATCTCCTTCTACGAAAGCGTGAGGTTGAACAAACTTATCGTATTGAGTTTTGATGAGTTTTTTATATCTCTCATTAATGAGAGAAACATCATGACGAGTTTCATCCAAATTTGTTAGATATAAAAACCATTCTTCTTTGGCAGAAGTGTGGGGTAGGAGTTCAACGGTGAGTTTTGGGGATGGAATCTTGCATTCAATCGGCAACACCACTTCCAACCCATATACCAACTGGAAGGGTGTGAATCCAACGATGGTTTTAACTAAATTCTGATAAGCCCAGAGCATTGAGAAGAGTTGCAAATGCCAAGAAGTTTTGTTCACCCCCACCATGCATTGAAGCATGGTCTTCGGGACTTTGTTGATGGATTCAACTTGTCCATTGGCCTGAGGATAGTAAGGGGATGAGTTTTCATGACGAAAACCCAACTTGGTGCACAAATCACCAATAATCTAGTTTTGTAAATGGGATCCGTGATCCATTACAATAGCTTGTGGGACTCCGAAGAGAGAAATGATGTGATTGAAAATGAAAAGTGTTGCAGTTCGACCATCGTTAAGAAATGTAGGCATAGCCTCGGCCCATTTAGTGAAATAATCGACTGTGACGATAATATAACCATGCCCCCGACTGAGGTAGGCTTACATTGCATAAAATCAATACCCCATTTTGCAAAGGGGCCAATGGAAACAATTGGATGGAGTGGAGTTGGGTGGGTACGTGCTTTCTTCTAAAAGATTTGACAGGGTGGGCATTTTTTAATGGCCTCAATTAAATCTTTGAATATGAAAGGCCAAAAATAACTGGCACTTAAGATTTTTTGGGTTGTAGCCATCCTAGAAAGATGACCCCCACAAGCTTCAAGGTGACAGTCATTTAAAAATTTCTCAACCTCTTCATTGGTTAAGCAACGTCGTAGAACAGTATCGATGCCTCGGTTATACAAAGTGTCGTCAACAATAAGGTAGTACTTTGAATGGTGTCTAATTTGATGTCGTTCCTCATGTGAAATACCTATATGGAAACATTGGGTCTGGATATATAGAATAATGTCTCCATACCACAAATTAAATGTACTAATGAGGAATAGTGACTCATCTGGAAGGGAATCACTGGGCTCAGTATCTGCATCAGTATGGGGAAGATCGCAAATTAATTCGGCAAAAACCAATGATTTCTTTTCTTTGGATTTGGCAAACTCGAGATCGAATTCTTGGAGAATGACGATCCATTTGGACTATTTTCCCCCAAGTACTTGACGAGTCAAGATGTGGAACATGGGGTTCGAGTCAACATTGACCATGGTAGTGCGAAGTAAAATATAGTGTTGAAACCTTTGGACAACAATGACTGCCACTAAAGCCAACTTTTCAACATGTGAATAACGGAGTTTAGGACTTGAAAGGATCTTACTCAAATAGTATATCACATGTACGATGTCATCATCATCCTCTTGTACTAATGCCATGGAAATAGTGGAATTAGAGGTAGCCAAATAAAGCATGTAATCTCTCGCATAGTTGGGGGGATGTAACAATGATGTATTCATTAAAGAATGTTTGATATCATCAAATGAGCATGGAGCAATTTCATCCCAGATAAAAGGGGCATCCTTTTGCAGCAATCTCATGAATCCTTTAGTGATTTCGGCATAATTTCATATGAAACGACGTAAAAATTTTTGCTTCTCTTTTAAACTTTGAAGTTGAGTAAGTTTTTTGGGAGGAGGTAAAGCGAGAATAGCTTTGACTTTTAAGGGATCCACCCTAATCCCATCTTTGGGCACTACGAATCCGAGGAGTCTCCCTGATTCAACAACAAAAATGCATTTATGGGGGTTCAAACGTATGTTGTAATGCCTACATCTAAGAAAAATTGCTCTTAGATGACCAATATGATCTTTTCGATGATCTGAATGAGTTGACAAGTCATTGAGATATGGTTCAATAATATATTTGATGTCGTGGAAAGGATACGACATAGCCCGCTAAAAAGTGGCTCCAGCATTTTTAAGGCCAAACTGTAACGTCCCCCCTGGCCAACCACAGGCTGGAGTGCACCACTCCAGAGCAACCACTCATGCTCTGAAACCAGTCGGTAACATTCCTAGCCTTCGGGTCGGGCCATGCTACTCTAGGGAACGCTTTCATTCCCATACTATGGAACATACAGTAGCATACCCAGTAGTAAACTAAGCAATGCCACATAAATTTACTCTTTAAACTGCATGCAACTAAGACATATACATACAACACTCTCACGGAAGCTTTACATATAAACATAAACAAACAATTACTTTCTGTAACATACGACTTTTATACTGAAATAACAGTAACTACAGATATGCAGCATTTACAGAGAATTACCCATAAACATACAGGCAATTATAATAACATATATTATAAATTGTAACATAGACATGTAAATAACAAGCAACATGTCATTTTTATCATACAAATGGTACTTATCTTGGAAATATTGTCACCAACTGCATACAGACCGTCCACGAACCTCCCAGCCATAGACTACACTATTCATCACTCTCAACAATGAGTCACCTCCGAGCTAAGACTGAACTCCACCCAAGGTAAAGGGTACCTATCCAAGCTAAGGCTCATGGACAACAGGAAAGACTTTGTCTCAAGTTCTCATTCAACTAACAACCTACAGCCTCTCATTCCCCACATGTCTGTCCCACCCAAGGAAGTGTGCTCCTTCACTGCTCAACGGTCCCTCGGCTGCCCCACTTCCCTTCTAGGGCTTCAGCAATAGGTCGGACTGGAAGTCTCAGAGCATTGTAGCTGCAATCTAGCACCTTCAAGAATCAATCCCCAACAATTATCTCGCTCAAAGAATTGCCCATTGGCCTGACAACCCGCTTCTTTAATCCCGCTCCAAGCTAACCAGGTACACCAACCAAAAAAGGCTATGGAAACAAGATCTGGAATGGTGAAATGGTTGTCTCAAGGATAACGGAATGCATGAGTGAAATGGTCATGGAATCATTGACTGGATAACTGAGTGTGGAGCAAAATCAATGTGAACTCTTTGTGGAACTCATTGTGCGAATAATGGTCGTCGGGCTGTTGGTAAGGTATCTGTGAGAAGTCTCCCAATGAGATAAGTGCCCCCACGATATCAATGCATGTCCCCAACTTGACACTTGTCATATCGAAAGTTACTTTGGTCCACTTGTCCCCAACTTTAGAACTTAGGATAAAATAATTATCCATACTTTATGTTTTAGGAAATATTAATATAATATTCCCTTGACTTTTGTCCCTCCCTTTCCCTAACTGGTGAAGTTCAGTCCCCCATCTCTTTTATCGTGGTCGGTCTGCGCACAATGATGTATTTTATATTAATAATGAGTCATGTACAAAGTAGGTGCATTGGCCTTTGACATTTAGGCGTTCTGGCCTAATACCAAAACATAAGCATCACAGCTTATAATAACTGGCTCACCATACTATGTGCACCTTAGTTATTGTGCACAATATCCTGGAATGTACATATTACATCATTTTACTGCGTCGTTCATGCGCGCACTATGCCACAAGACGCGCATTACCAAATGAGGTCGAAATAGCTCACCAGCTTAAGTACATTCATATTATATTTATAGTTGGGTTCGACCGAGGGATATTACAATACCCTCCCCTTATTTATGCACTGTCCTCAGTGCATCATACACCCATATATAAAAGAATTCTCAAAAATCTTCAAAAATATGTGGGTATTCTACCCGCATTGCATCTTCATGTTCCCAAGTAGCATCCTCAGTACCGTACTAGGTCCATTGAACCTTTACAAGCCCTATGGCTCAGTTTCGGAGCTGTTTGACTTTTTGGTCTAGAATGTGCACCGGATGCACTTGAAAAATGCCTTCTTGTTCCACCTGAATCACATTCCAATCAATAACATGATTAGCATCAGGTATATATTTCTTTAGCAATGATACATGGAATACATTATGAACAAACATAGATACAGGCAATGCAATCATATAAGCAACTGGACCAATCCTCTCTAGGATTTTAAAAGGCCCACAAAATCTGGCTACCAACTTGGCGCAACTTCCCAACTTTAGGGAACTCCTATTAGCTTTCACTTTCAGGAAAACATGATCACCCACTTTGAGTTCTCTATGGTTTATTTTCTTATCGGCATAACTTTTCTGTCTGTCTTGGGCAGCTTTTAAATTTTGCTTAATTTTTGTCATCTGGTCCCCCATTTCCCTAAGTAACTCTGGCCCAACTACTATCCTATCAACTGGGTTATCCCAACTTACTGGAGTATTGCACTTTATGTCGTAAAGTGATTCAAATTGGCTTATCTTCAATGATGCATGATACCCATTGTTGTACGTGAATTCTACCAAGTGTAGGTAGTCTTTCCATTTTGATGGTTTGTCCATCATGTACATTCTCAGTATATCTTCTATTACCTTGTTCACCCTTTCTGTCTATCCATCAGACTCAGGATGATAAGCTGTACCAAAGTTCAAATTCATTTTGAATCCTTTGAACAATTTTTTCCAGAAATTCGAGGTGAATTTCGAGTCTCTGTCGGATACAATTGTTTTAGGAATCCCGTGCAATTGTGCCACTTCCTTCATGAAAATATCAACAACCTTTGTTGCCTTGTGCATGGTTTTTAGTGGAATAAAATGGGCAGCTTTCGTGAACTTGTCCACCACCACCATGATCGAATCATGCAACTTGCCTATTCTAGGCAATCCCGTAATAAAATCCATTGTCACCATTTCCCACTTTCACTCAGGAATGGTTAAAGGTTGCAGCAACCTTGTTGGGTGCCTATTCTCAACTTTCACTTTTTGGCATTCCATACATCTAGCGATATACTCAGTGATATCTTTATTCATACCTAGCCAAAAGTAATGGCTCTTGATCGCTGCCATGGTTTTCTGATATCCAGGGTGTCTTGCATAAGGAACATTATGCATTTCATGCAAAATCATACCTTTCAGGTCCTGGACATTTGGAACAAAAATCTTGTTTTGGCGCAACAGTATTCCATCTATTCCCAACTTATAAGCATCCACCTTATGAAGCATCTTACCCTGTTGTAGCATTGCTACCAATTCTTTGTATTGCATATCTTCATTTGCAACCTCCTGAATTTTGATTTTAACATCAGTTTGGTACATGCTAATGGTTGTAGCATGTAACTCATGCACCTTCCTGCTGAGTGCATCAACCACTTTATTCTCTTTCCCCTTGATATGTTTTATATCAAAGTCATATTCGCTTAGGAATTCTAACCATCTGCTTTGTCTAGCATTTAGATTTGGTTGATCAAATAAATACTTCAGACCATTGTGGTTTATTCTTAGCTCAAACCTCTTTCCCATGAGGTAGTGTCTCCATTTCCTCAAGGCATGCACTATGGCTGCCAACTCCAAATCGTGAGTGGCATAGTTTCTTTCATGATACTTCAACTTCCTTGATTTGTAACATATGACAAACCCATTTTGACTAAGGACTCCACCAAGTCCTTCATTACATGCATCGGTGCATAGGATGAAGTCTTCTTCTGGGTCTGAGATCCCTAATATTGGAGCACTTGTCAATAATTGTTTCAAGTGTTGGAAACTGTTCTCACAATCCAGTGTCCACTGAAACTTCACTCCCTTTCTTTGCAAAGAAGTGATTGGGTGTGCAATCTTTGAGAATCCTTCAATAAATCTTCTGTAGTAGCCTGCAAGACCCATGAATGATCTCACGTCTGTCACATTCTTCGGAGCTAACCATTCTCTAATGGCCTCTATCTTCTCAGGATCCATTGCTATCCCATCCTTTGAAATGATATTCCCTAAATAATGAATCTATTTTTGATAAAATGAGCACTTGTTCAATTTGACATATAACTGATGCTCCCTTAATACTTACAACACCATCCTCAAATGGTTTTTATGCCCTTTCTCTGACTTGGAATATAGAAGAATGTCATCCAAAAAGACAATGACAAACTTGTCCAAATACTCTCAGAAAATGCCATTCATTAAGCACATGAAAACCCAAATGGTACCACTGTGAACTCATAATGACCATACCTTGTCCTGAAGGCGGTCTTGCTAATATATTCTTCTTTAATTCTTACATGATGGTATCCTGATCTGATATCTATCTTTGAAAATATCTTTGCATCCTTCAATTGATCAAAGAGGTCATCAATCCTTGGTAGAGTATACTTGTTCTTCACAATCACTTTATTCAATTGTCTGAAGTCAATGCACAACCTTAGTGTTCCATCTATCTTTCTCACAAACAGGATTGGGGCACCCCAAGGTGACACGCTTGGGCGTATATACCCCTTCTTCAGAAGTTCTTCAAGCTACATTTGCAACTCCTTCAATTCCGGTGTACTCATTCTGTAAGGAGTCTTTGATACTGGAGCTACAACAGGCATCAAATTTATAGAGAAATCAATGTCTCTCCTTGGGGGTAGTCTGAGTACCTCCTTGAACACATCTTGAAAATCTTCCAGGACTGCATAATCCTCCAAATCTAGGACCTTATCTCTAGGTGTCTCTCCCAAATGAGCCACAAATATTTGACATCCTTTTCTGTAACATTTATTCAGCTGCAATGCTGAAATTTCTCTAATGGTTACTGCCCTAGGAATTCCCTGTACCTTCCTTGGTTTCCCTTCCTCATCCAGGCAAGTAAATGCTTTGTTGTGACAGTCTAAGAGAGTGTGATGTTGGTCCAACCAATCCATCCCAATTAGACAATCATAATAACCTAAAGGCAAGATGTTTAAATCTGCTTTGGTGTTTAGTCCATTCATGTCTATGAGCCATGACTTAACCATCTCATTAACCTTTCTTATGGCTCCTATATCCAGTTGTACCAACCAGGATTTCCCATTCTTGCTTCTTGGCAATTGCAAACTTTCCACCATCTTAGGGTCTATATAACTATGAATAGATCCTGAATCAATTAAAATAGCAAGGGTTTGGTTGTTGATCATACCTTCCACTTCAATCATGTGGGACTGATACTCTGCTTGCTTGTTGTCCAGGGATGCATAAATCCTTGGCACATATCTTCCCATGTCCTCCACTATTTCAGCTCACTGTACATTGTGAACAGCCCTACCTTTTTCACCCCTGTGAGGACAATCTTTGAACCTATGGTCCCCTTTACAACCCCAACATTGCATAGGTGGTTGTCTTGGCCCTTGACTCCCGGTGTCAATTGTTCTGGGTTCTTTAGGCGTTTGTTGTCCTTGTGGATTATTTCTGAAGAATGGTGGCTTAGCTCCCTTCTTCCTTTGATCCACCTTGAATTTCTTATTGTCTTCCCAAGCCCTTTGGAAAGATGGCCTTACTTTCTGTTGATCATATAGGCATTTATCTCTCCTTATGGTCTCTTCTGATGTCTTGGGATCATCATACTGTATTTTTTCACTGATGAACTATGGCAATCCACTTAAATACCTTATAATTTTGACTGTCTCATCCTTGATGAAAGAGACATATTTCAGCAGTTCCAGAAACCTTCTCTCATATTTATCTATGGTCATACTTCCAAGCTTGAGTTCAAAGAACTCTTTCATTTTCTTGTCATAGTATCTCTTAGTCAAGTACTTCTTCTCAAAATACTTCTTGAATTCCCTCCAAGTAACACTTTTCTCTACAATGTGTTGTACCTGCACAAGTTGATCCCACCACATGGAGGCCTTTCCTTTGATTTGATAGATAGAGATTCTACCTTCTGCATGAGAAGAATAATTATGCAATTGAAAATATTTCCTCATGCCTAGTAACCATGTTTCTGCATCTCCATCCTTCTTGTGCTCACCATCAAATGTAGGAGGTTTGATTTTGTTCATTTCTGCTCGCAGCTCATCCACCCTAGATCTCTTATACCTTCTGACAGGGGATAGACTTGAGTTGTTGCCTGCTCTCTTATGGGAATGCCTTTGGGAATGATGGTGATGTCTACTAGCACTTTTTACTTTTCTTTTCTCCTCTGAAGGTTTGTGACTCCCAGATTCACTTGAGCCACTCTCCTTAACCAATTTCTTCTCCATTATGTTCAAACCCTCCAATAGCTTCCTGTTGAAGTCATCATGTTGCTCTATGGCTTTCATAAGCCTTTCATTATCAGCTTTATGGCTTTGGACATCCTTCTGCAAATTCTTAATGGTCTCAGCTATATTCATATCTTCATTCATTTCTTCTCCATGTCCATTGGAGTTCATTCCTTCCATGCCCAAATGGACATCCACCCCTCTACTCTCCTCTTGCTAACTATAATTCCCTTGTGCCCCTTACATTCGTATGGACTCTGCATTGATCTAACCTAATCGAGTTGTTGTTAATTCTGCAAAACGTGTAGCCATCGAAACTAATCAGGCTAACAATTCAGCAATTCATGAGAATATGCACCATTTTGATTCAACATACACATCAACATTATCACTCTCGGTTTCCTGGTGTTATCACCACGACAATTCTAAATGAGACCCAAGTCTCAAAAACACAGACGCGCAATGCCTTTCGAGATACACTTATGCAAGAAGGTGGTTCCCCGAAACCACTTTCGCCAAGACGTGGTATCACGTGTCTCAACATGTCAAATCCACCACTCGTGGAGCGGGCGATGGCTTAGTCAGATCACCCTGCTTCACTCATTCGGTACTTCGCAGCCATGTGACGTCAACCGAACACCACCATGTAACGAACTCAAAAGATAATCATTCGAAATGGATTGGCCGAGCATGGAAACTCAACGCTCTTGTACGTAATCTGTCTGCGCTTCATAAATGGAATTCTATAATTACCACTCCCCAAGTATGAAGATATCTATGTATCCATAACCGAGGTAATCCCTAACTGCTCGACTTTCTTCTCTCTGTAAAAACACCTTTTGGTATCCACAACCTGAGATACATGGACAAGGCTAATCGAGTGAGACTGGTTATTTGAGCAACATGCTAGGCTTTCCTGTGAATAAGGAGTAAAGCATCCTTGCGCACATTCTAGCAACTAAGTTTCATACAAAGCTGACTACAGACTCACGGTTTGAATTCAAGCTGAATCCCACTATAAAAGATTTAGTCATCAACATGCCAGCTACTAAGAAGAAAAGGAGTAATCGGCATAAGAAGGAGGAATCTATGGTTGAAGCGGTCGAAAGTGTTGGAGAGAATCAACCGGTCTGGTTAGATTCTTCCTTAAAGGCGATGATCGCTAAGCTGAAGTAATTCTTCAACTAGAATAATCATGTCTCGGTAAATTTTGAACAGCCGATAGCGGAGGTAAAGAGTACCATAGATGATAGGCATGTTCTTCAAACGACCCTTTTTACAATAGGCTAATTGCTTTCATCACCCTTTTGTAATTTTGTGATTAATACGACTATATAAATATAGAAATGGATTTTAGACTGTTTTATTACAATTCCTATCTGGTGATGTTATGAATCTTGTTTTCTTTTATAATAAGTTTTTCTTGTAATCTTATATATTTATTTTCATCTGTCTAAATCGAAGGAAATAAAAACTCGAAATTATTTTTAATTAATGCTTCGATGCGGTTATGTGTTTATTTTTCTTTTATTATTATGCAATTTAAACTCTGACTCATCGCCTTCCAAGCGACTTCGTGTGCATTAAACTTGACATATTCATTTATATTTATCTTGCATAGCAATATTACAAGGTAAAACGCTTTTCCGCGCACCTAAATCTATTGTGCATTTCTTCTTCGTCGCACTGACTACTTACGCGCACTACTCTTGCGTTGTGCGCCAATATCCACTGCGCACAGTTTTTGTACCACGCACCAATATTCCACATGCATTTCGTCCTATGCATGCACCATGTCAAGTTTAACATATTCCATAGCACCCAAATATCTGCGCACACTACTGAATACATTGTCGCGAAACAACTTATACTCATACTTATGCACGTAATAACAAAACTCCTCTGCGTTAAGCAATACTTGCACACCCTATGTGCACATTACTATGTGTGTGCTCACCGTGCAAGGCTAAATTCAGCGCATGCATCTACACATAATAATCTTTCATGTGGCACCACAATTTACCACGCACACTGGCACACCATCGTTTTCCCGCGCGGTGCCAAAATTTACCGCGCGCACGCTAGCATGCCAACCTTTTCTATGGACATTCCATGACTCCAATTCCGGTCACTTCAAAGTTACTCTTCTATGAATATTCTCTTCAACTGAACCCCTCTAGCCCATCCAAGCTCAGTGTTGACCTGAAGCTCTAATAACATTCTGTAACGTCCCCCCCGACCAACCACAGGCCGGAGTGCACCACTCCAGAGAAACCACTCATGCTCTGACACCAGTCGGTAACATTCCCAGCCTTCAGGCTAGGCCATGCTACTCTAGGGAACACTTTTGTTCCCATACTGCGAAACATGCAGTAGCATACCCAGTAGTCAACTGAGAAATGCCACATAAAGTTACTCTTTAAACTGCATGCAACTAAGACATATACATACAGCACGCTCGCAGAAGCTTTACATATAAACATAAACAAACAATTACTTTCTGTAACATATGATTTTTATATTGAAATAATAGTAACTGCAGATATGAAACATTTACAGAGAATTACCCATAAACATACAGGCAATTATAATCACATATATTATAAACCGTAACATAGGCATGTAAATAACAAGCAGCATATCATTTTTATCATACAAATGGTACTTATCTTGGAAAGATTGTCACCAACTGCGTACAGACCATCCATGAACCTCCCATCCATAGACTACATTGTTCATCACTCTCAACAGTGAGTCACCCCTGAGCTGGGACTGAACTCCACCCAGGGTAAAGGGTTCCTATCCATGCTAAGGCTCATGGACAACAGGAAAGACTCTATCTCAGGTGCTCACTCAACTAATAGCCTACAACCTGTCATTCCCCACATGCTTGTCCCACACAAGGAAGTGTTCCCCTTCTCTTCTCAATAGTCCCTTGACTACCCCACTTCCCTTCCAGGGCTTCAGCAATAGGTCGGACCGAAAGTCTCAGAGCATTGTAGCTGCAGTCTAGCACCTTCAGGAATCAATCCCCAACAATTATCTCACTCAGAGAATTGCTCACAGCCCTGACAACCCGCTTCTTCAATCCCGCTCCAAGCTAACTACATACACCAACCAAAAAGGGTTATGGAAACAAGCTCTAGAATGGTGCAATGGTTGTCTCAAGGATAATGGAATGCATGAATGAAATGGTCATGGAATCATTCACTGGATAACTGAGTGTGGAGTAGAATCACTGTGAAATCTTCGTGGAAGTCATTGTGCGAATAATGGTCATCGGGCTACTAGTAAGGTATCTGTGAGAAGTCTCCCAATGAGCTAAGTTCCCCCACGATATCAATGCATGTCCCCAACTTGACACTTGTCATATCGGAAGTTACTTTGGTCCACTTGTCCCCAAATTTAGAACTTAGGATAAAATGATTATCCATATTTTATGTTTTAGGAAATATTAATATAATATTCCCTTGAATTTTGGCCCTCCCTTTCCCTAACTAGTGAATTTTAGTCCCCCATCTCTTTTATCGTGGTCATTCTGCATGCAGGGATGTATTTTATATTAATCATGAGTCATGTACAAAGTAGGCTCATCGGCCTTTGACATCTAGGTGTTCCGACCTAATACCAAAACATAAGCATCCTAGCTTATAATAACCGGCTCACCAGCCTATAACACATATCATATACACGAGGCTCGTTGTCCTCCATACTGCGCGCAGTATCCTGGAATGTACATATTACATCATTTTACTGCACAGTTCATGCGCGCACTATGCCACATGACGTGCATTACCAAATGAGGTCGAAACAGCTCACCAGCTTAAGTACATTCATATTATATTTACAATTGGGTACGGCCGAGCGATATTACAAAAACGATAACTTTCAATAGGTGAAAGTGCCCAATGGGCAGATGAAGGTTATTTTGTGTTGATTAGCAAGTAAAATATCGATCTGATTATAGCCAGAGAAGCCATCCATAAAAGAGAAAATGGCGCTTCAAGCGCAATTATCAATAATTTGGTCGATGAAGGGCGTAGGGTAATTGTTCTTTGGACAAGCCTTATTTAGATCGCTATAGTCGACACAAACACAAATTGTCCCTCGTTTCTTGGTAGCCAGAACGATTTTGGAAACCCATTTGGTTAAAGGTATGTGATAAATAAAACTAGATTTCAGTAACGTTTCTACTTCTGCCTTGATTGTCATAGTTTTCTTGGGATGAATAGGGCGAAGTTTATGTCTTACGGGTTTAACCCCAGGGTAAGTTTTGATTTCATGCACAGTGATCGAAGGGTCAATCCCTGGCATTTTTTCATAGCTCTAGGCAAAGATGTTTTTGAATTCTTTAAACAAGGTTGTGTAAGTTTCAATCTATTCAGTTAAACGGTTTGCACCTAGTTGTATGTTTTCCACAACATCTTATTTTATGGATATGTCAACACTAATTGTTTGAGATTGTACCATGAGTGAGTATTGGAGATTGGGGAGCATCGACAATATCGATGGGAAAGATAGATGAAATATCTTTCTCAATGTCATCCAAACTAGGAAGAAAGGATGAGCGATGTTGGTTTTCATCCCATGGTGACTTCTCGATATTAAGCATTTCCACAATGGATTCATCGAATGGAAAAATCCATAGGATGTAATCAAAAGTGGAGGATAGTGAATCTAACCAAGATGGTAGTGAATAGGAATTACATGCCAACATATTTTGGTTTCCAGGTGAAGGAGAGGCAGATTGAATGGCATTGTATTTGGCCTCAGTAGGACTAAGTGGCATAGTGTCACCTAGTGTATCAAATTCTAAAGGACTGAGTATGATCCATGGATCAAATGATTCGAGGGATTGATGTACCATAGTTGAAATCATATTGACCGTTGCGATATGTTGCATAGTTGGAGGAAGAGGCGTGGGGAAAGTTCCCATGAGCGAAGAATATTTTAGTAAATCGACCCCTACACTTTCATAAGTAATCTCGAAATCCCCCAAAAATGGAATATTGTTGGTTGTTTGAGTGCAAGCATCAGGGGTGTAGTAATCTAACTGATCGATGGTCAATATTTTTCTCTGATGAGGAAATTGAACATATCAAAAAATCGAGGAGGTTACAGTGGTCATAGCATAAAACCAACTTCTTCCAAGCAACAAGTTATAATCTAGAGGAGCGTCAACTACTTCTACATCAACAGAAACAGTTTTTCCTCCTAGTTGAATGGTTAATGATTGTAACAATCCATGAGGTCGGAAACCTCTTCCATCAAATGCTTTTAACATGATTGGAGATTTATTAAGACCAGGTGATTTAAGGCCTTTCCAACAGGCTAAGGACATGACACATTTTGATGCTCCCCCATCCAAGAGAGTGCGATGAATATGTTGATTATGAACAACAACATCCATCTGGAACACAAGTTGGTGGGAGAGTCTCAATTTATAATTGGCCAAATTAAAGGTAATATTATAAGATGAATTGGGATTTATAACTTTGATGGCTTCCAAGAGAGTCCTACATTAGCTAGGGCAATGTTGAAAAACTTCGAGCTCCGACATCGCACAAGGTGCTTGGGCCAAATATTCAACAATAATGTAGTTCTAGGAAGCACAAGAGTTAGGATTAAAGGTCAACTATCTGATAGTACTCTTGGGCAGACGTAAGATAGAGTAAAATTAGGTTTCTCAATCTAGAGAGGTCTAGACGAAGGGGTAACTGAAGTGGAAGGTGGATCGGTCACACTTCCATTAGTTACGCTTTCCTTACAGGGTTTGCCTAGGGGTGTGTCATATGTCGTAGTTATGGTGGTCAAATATACACCATTAAACATATAAATGTGTGCACTCGGTGAAGCATCCTCACTAGGAGGAGGACCTGGGTTGCCTCCTTGTGAAGGTGCACGATTGTGTGCAATCAATGACTGATGTTGTGGAAAAGGATGTGTCAAAACAGTGGGTTGAGAATTCCCTTTAAATAATTTAGCTACTTCTTCCCGGTGGGGAAAGTCTCGTGTGTAATGATCTTCAACACATATGAGACACGAAAATTTTGGTTTGCGCTATGGTTTCTTTTCAGCAGCAAGCAGTTGTGCTTGTGTTTTTGTATTTTTAGTTTGATTATTATTTTTCATGGGTTTATTCTTATTTTTATTTTTCTCCCCTTATTGTGGTGGTGAAGTAGATTGAACTACATTCACTTCAGATACTTTAGTAGGGGTGGAATTTGATGAGAGAGGAGTTTGCACTGTAGTCGAGGCAATTATTGAATGATTGGTTGTGCTAGTCGATTGTGAGACAGATTGGGTTTTGACAGAACCGATAACACCATCCAAGTGAACGGTGGAGGATGGTTTCAAAGGATCGGTTGATGTGTGGGGAGCATTTGCGATCAGTTCATACAAAGTATCGGATTGGGAATAAACCAGATCCAAATACTCGGTATCAATAATTCCTTCCTCTTCTATAACTACACCACCCATTGCTACATCACGAGCAATAGGAGGTAATAAATATTTTGTGAACCATTCAAACAACAACTGGTCAGGAATGGTGTCTTTGATCAACCATCATCGTCGTCTCCATTCATGAATATGATCATAAATATGTACGGAGTTAGTCTGACCTAAACGCAACCCCACAACCAATCTAAGTGTCCTCCCCCACTCTAACCCTATTCCCATAATAAATTTCCACACAAGCCAATTTCCAATCAATGGGAAAGTTAATACCACCACTTTCCACATAACTAAAACATTGTGTAAATTCTTCAAAGGTCATCTGATCTAATCCTTAATATATTTAAGGAAGATACAGTTATGTTCAACCACTTGACAATATATCATTTTACCTTGAATGAGCCTCTAAACACTTTTAGTTACCAAATATTTAGAGAAATGGAAAATATTTTCTAAGCCCCATCCCCCATACCTTTTGGCACTGCCAACCTTTTCCAATTTACCACTAGGATCCCCCTTTTTTCTCTGCATCCTCACCAAATAAATTTGAAGTTAATTCTTCTTATCACCTCTAGAACTCATTTTGGAATCAAATACAATAACGTCCAATATACAAGGATCAATTCTAAAACAAAGTTTATCAGAATTAATTTATCCCCTATTGATAACCAACTATGACACTAGAAAATTATTCTCTTTTCCACCTTTGCATTCAACAATATTTAGTTTATCTTCAAAAAATCATTTGGATTTATTAAAAAACCTTAAGTTTTATAGACGAACCTCCAAATCAATATAATTATATGGAAACAAGTGAGATAAATGAAACCTATCTTCTTCAATAATTCCCATAAAAGAGACATAGGATTTTCCAATGTTTATCATAATACTTGTCACAATGTAGTATAGGCTTATAATCTCCTTAATCTTTACTACATGTCTTCTTGTCCCATCATTAAAATTCAGGATACCATTAACAAATAAAAGGTGTGCAAGATAAAAAGAGCTTCCAATTTTAATACCCTTAAAGGTCCATGTTATATTAGCATCCATAGGAGCCCTACTTAGAACTTCTACAACAATCAGGAATAGAAGGTGAGAAAGGGGGCATCCCTGCCTTAACCCTCTTTCTAGCATAAAGAAAGTTGTTTTTGAACCATTGATCAAAATAGAGAAACAAACTATAGTTACACAATTCATAACCCATTTCACAAAAGGAACACAAAATCATGGATGATTTATCATTAACCTCGAATACAACCAAATAACCATGCCATATTCCTTGGATAAGTCAAACTTCAACACTAGTGCTCTGAGCTTCCTAAATTTTATGGAATGAAAGCCCTCTTGGGCCACCCCAACAACCTCATGAATCTACCTACCTTCAAGAAAACCAAACTATCCATTGAAGATCGAAGCAATATTTTGACCCTTCTAGAAACGACCTTTGCAATAATCTTATATATCCAATTACATAAAGAAATAGGCCTATATTCCTCAAACAAAGAAGGATTGTATGATTTTGGTATGAGTGTTATGAATGTGGCATTAAAATTCGCATGAATCCTTCTAGATGATCTCAATTCCTCCATGACCCTCATTAAATCCTCTTCAATAATACCAAGAAACCCTAAGAAGAACTCAATTGGACACCTATCATGACTCGTGCTCTTGTCTTTCTGAAAACTATGAAGAATAGTCTACAATTCTTCCTTGGACACCTCCTCCATTAAACTTTTTTTTCTTCCTCATTTAGAAAGATGGGAAAGAAAGAAATCATTCTTACCACATGTCCTATAGTAGCTATATTGTCATCTTTACAAACACCCTCAAAGTGATCCTCTCCAGTCTTGGCTATATCCTCAAAATTGTTGGCAACCAACCCAAAACCCAACATTCCTTGACACCTTCCAAACATTATGGATGTTTTTCTTTTGATTTGCAAACTAATGAAAAATTTGGTATTTTCATCACCTTTTAAAAGCCAAAGGGGTCTACTTTTAAGTTTTTGGGTTGTTTCCTTATCAACATCAATTTTCATCTTTTTCTTCTAGAAGATTGACTTCTTATTTTGTTTCCTCGGAAAAGAAATCAGCCCCTTCATTATTATACAAAACCTCTAATCTAGACTCCACTTCAATTAGGGATTTTTTTATAATTTTCCTTCTTGGCATGGACTCACCTTATAGAATCTTGTTTGACCTTTTTAAGTTTGATTCAAATTGGATAGAAGTTGATTCTCTTGAAGACTCGTCAAAAGGAATCCACAAGTTTTTCACTAGCTAAACAAAATCCTCCTCCTCCAACCACCCTTAATTAAATTTAAAAGGACTAGAAGGTTTTCTCCCTATTGATGCCAATTCAAGTAAATAATATAAAATGGTCAGATTCCCCTCCAGATCTTACCCACTGTCTGATTTTGACAAAATCATCAAGAAATGGTTTAAACAACAAATATATCCAATATTTTTGTTATCTTATCATCACCAACCCTTTTGTTTCTCCATGTGGGTTTTAATTTAATAGGCTCAATGTCATACAATCCCTCATCATCTAACTTCCTCAAAAATTAATAAGAGAGGGAATCAACATGGGTTGTTAGAACCCAAATATCTGAACTCCCTAAATAAAAATCTCAATCACCTCCAAAAACTGTGTATCCTTGACTTAACCAAGCCCAATTGAAAACCTTATCCCAGTAAGAAATTGTGTTGACATAAGGTCCATAGATGTTCAGATAGTGATCTACTTCCCCAATTCCTGGGAGTAAATAAATATGCCCAAACCTGAAGCAAAGGACCAACGATTAGAACATGATATTGATTTTCTCTTCTAGCCATAAATTAGGCCCATTGACCTACCCCTTGAATCAATGAACATAAAATCCCAACCCCCAAACATATTTTGCAGCTAACAAACCATTCTCCCTCCCCTCAAACACAATCTCTTGCAACAATATAATATCAGGATTGTGGACTTCCACAACCCTCTTTAAGCTCTTCTTTTTTAACAAACTAACCAACCCTCTACAATTGCATAATAAGCAGATCATCAATCAACCTCCATTGGGGAATTGGTTGCTCTAAGAACCCCATCCAAGGAAAGTTGTTTACTTTCCAGGAGCTCACTAAAATATTTTTTCTAGGGAAAAGAAATAAAATATTTCCTCCCTCTACCAACAACCTTTGACCCTTTTCCCTCGTTTAGGTCGAGACCACCTTTAGTTCTCCCCTCAAAACCAAAACACCTTCTTTCTTAGGTCTAAGATTATACCTAATGGATCCCTCCCTAACCTCCTCAACAAATAACACATGAACCTCTCCATTATCACTTAAGTCGATAATATTAATAGAGGTTGAGACCTCTCTATTAACCCTACACATCAAATCAAATAACTTACCCAAAGGGAATTGGGGCTTATCCCAAATACTATATAAACCATTCAAGAATTTATCATTCTCCCAATCATAAGGAGTCACCACATTCACATTGGACCATGACCCAAAAACTAAATTTGATCCAGATTTATGAGCTGAATGAAATGAATAACAGGCTCAATACAATAACACAGAGATACAGACAACAACAAAAAATATCCAATGATCAATAACTTCTATTGAATAAATAAAATAGGCTGAAACTGTAAAACTGCAGAATTGAAAACAACTAGCTCGAATGGTGGTAGTTATCTCTAAGAAGAGATGTGGTTGCTACGCGCATCCGTCTTAGCAGAATGATTGCAATGAGGCTCCATAGGCCTTTTGAACATTATTCATGAATGCCAAAACCCTAGACATCCAAAAATCTAATCCTAGGAGATGAAACGCCAAAAGGTATGTGGGCCCTAATGGGTAAGTTGGTACCTCAACTTCTCGGGGTTGCAACTTTTGCATAAAACCTCTATTTTAGGCGTGTGATAGCCAGTTGGAAAGGTATTTTCGACAACTACACATTCTGCCATCAAAATCTGACTCCATCTATAGTTTGACTATGTCAAGCCAAAGAAACACTGTTTAGGGCCCTAAAACAGCCCTGGAAGTACAAAAAGATGTATTGACATGAAAAATTCCAAACTAAGCCAGTTGGATTAGGTTGGCGGCTACAAATCTCCACCTAGAAGTTGTAGAACCCACAATTACAAAGAATTACAAAAGAACGTGCTCAACTACAACTGTCAAGAAGCCAGTTGGAATAGGTGAGTGGCCACCAATATCCACCTGGATCAGTCCTCCCCCCTTAGGAAGTAATTATCTCCATTGCATTGAGTGACCCCATCAGGTGAGGAAATGTATGTTGAATTTGGATCTGGGTGAGCCACTTGCCTTGGTGTAGGAGCTGGCTTGCCTTGAAAACCTGAAAAATATTGATCCTCTACTGGCGAGTGCCCTTGACCTGTGTGTCTACTATCTGATCAGTGGATGCCTATTCCATTTAGTCAAGGTTGATCTTTCTTGGTGTTAATTGTTCTGTGATATATGAGGTGTCTAATAATGGTGGAAAATATGGTTGGAGGAGGTCCACATTGAACATTGGGTGCAAGCCAAGGAAGGGGGGAGTGTTGAGCTCAAAAGCATTGTTACCCACAACCTTGGTGATAGTGTAAGGCCCATAACAAAGTGGACAAAGATTTTGATAGGGCCCTGTAAGGCATTCTTTCTACAAATGTAACCAGACCTTGTCTCCCACCTGAAATTTGTGCGGTACATGGTGTTGATCATGGTGCTTCTTGTACTTGGCATTGGCTTTCTGAAAAATCTCATGGACATGTTGGCGGATGTGATGAATCTACTCAATGAATTTGGTGGCTTTGTCGACCTCAGACTGAACATGGGAAGAATATGTTTGCGTTGTTGCAAGAGGTAGTGCAACATCAATAGGACCCAAGGGTTGGAATCCCAACCCCACCTGAAAGGGGATATGGCAGGTGGAGCTATGGAGAGTCTTGTTGTAGTTGTGTTGAACATAGGTAAGATTATCATCCCATGTACGTGGATGCTTAGAGTTATACATGCGCAAGATGTGCACAATCATTCGATTGACGACCTCTATTTGGCCATTGGTTTGAGGGTGGAAGGTAGTGGATTTAGTGAGTTTGGTGTCCAAAAGTGACCAGAGACTCGACCAAAATGTGTTGAGGACCCTGTTGTACTGATCAGAGATGATGGTCTGTGGTATCCAAAAATGGACCCACACTCATTCAAAGAAGAGATTGGCAGTATCTGTCATTGTGATGCTCTTCTTATAAGATGTGAGAATGGCCATCTTAAAAATTCAATCAACTACCACAAATACACAACCATTTCCTTTCTTGGTGGATGGAAGGCCAGACATGTAATCCATCGAGATGGATTCCCAAATCCTCTTAGGAGTAGGAAGAGGGGTGTATAAGCCTTGCTTCTTGATAGTTGGCTTGGAAATGGCACAGGCAGTGCAAGATATGATATAATTGTTGACGTCCTGTCGAAGTTTTGGCCAATATAAATGTTTTTGTACAACGACCATAGTTTTCTCCACACTAAAATGTCTTGCCATATGACTATAGTGAGCCTCCCAAATCAACTTTGCACGCTTGCTTGCAGGAACACAGAGATGGCCCAGATGGTATAATAGTTCGTCCTGAATGTGAAAATTGGTGACATTCACGCATGTACCCAAGAGCTTATAGGTGGTGGCGAAATCCAGATCTTAGTGATAAAGTTGGGGCCAATCAGATGCCTCACGCCCACAGGAATGGAGCATGGTGGTGAGTGCATCCACATGAGGTCAATTGAGGCAGTCAACGACAGGATTTGTGCTCCATGTCTTATACTTGATGTAGATATGGAATTGTTTCAGGTAGGTGGACCACTTCTGATGGTGGTCATTCTGCAACTTCCCATGTCTGTATTAACTGCAGAGGCTTGTGATCAATGTGGATGATTGTCTCCTTTTCCAGAATGTAATTTTTCCATTGAACACATGCTTGTACACAGGAATAGATTTCCTTGTCATAGGTGGGGTATTTACGGAAAGTATCTGAGAGTGTCTCACTATGGTATGATACCAGATGACCATGATGAGTGAGAATTGTGCCTACATCATAGTCAGATGCATCAGTCTCAATCTTGAACGGTTGTTGCAGATTGGGTAAGGAGAGTATTGGAGCTTAGCACAAGCGATGCTTCAGATCATCAAATGTTTGTTGTTGTTCCTTCCCCCACATGAACTTCGGCCTGCCACCGCCCTTGATCACTTGGTTGAGGGCCCATGCAATATGGGAGAATCCCAGCATGAACCGTCAGTAGAAGTTGGCAAGTCCCAAGAAGATTCAAAGCTCGGTTAGTGTGGTCGGAGCTGGCCAGTCACGAATGACTTGGATCTTATCTTGATCAACATGTACCCCATGCTCATCAACAATGTAGCTGAAGTATTGGATCTTGTTCATGCCAAAGGAGCATTTTTCCAAGTTGGCATATAGCTTGTGTTGCTGTAGAGTGCTCAAAACTTGTTGAATATGTTGCATGTGCTCCTCCCAAGTTCTGTTGAAGATGAGGATGTCATCCAAATATATCACCACAAAAGAGTTGGTGAAGGGTCTCAATACATCATCCATCAACCTCATGAAATTGGTTGGTGCATTTGTTAAGACAAAGGGCATGACCAACCATTCAAAGAGACCTTCTTTAGATTTGAAAGTTGTCTTCCATACATTAGTTGGTTCGATCGAAACCTGGTGGTAGCCAAACTTTAGGTCAATCTCGTTGAATAACTTTTCCCCCTTGATTTGGTCAAGAAGGTCATCAATTCTGGGAATTGGGTACCTGTTACACATTATTTTCGTCATCCCTATGATCGTTAATGATGTAAACCTATATGTTGCCTTCAGAGGGGTCACAATGGCTTGAGTTCCTAAAGAGAGAAGGGAGAAGAACTTCTCCTGAGAAAAGAAGTTGCATTTTCCTATGCAAAAACCTTATAAAAAGGGATGTTCGCAGGTTGCAATATAGGCAGAGTGCGAGAATGACCAATTCTCACAGGTTGCACTATAGCCAGGGTGCGAACAGTTCGCAGGTTGCTATATAGCTAGGGTGCGAACATTCCAGCACGTGGGAAAAATGAGTGTTTTCGCGAATCTTCTAGAAGGAGAAGCTTCTATGGTGAGGTGGCATCCGAATGGTTTGGATCTTACTCGCTTTCATGATTTAGT
>ML778296.1:25419-45944 GCA_009831015.1 Picea engelmannii | reverse complement strand
ATGAAATCATTGCACAAAGGGGGTCCCTTGTCCCACAAACAAGGGGATCTCATACATCAATTTGGTGTTTGGCTAGGTCACGACATTAAAATTAGACTATTATTATTATTATAAGCCCAAGGGGTAGCTCAACTAGTTGTCACTAATGTTGCTTAACATTTGACTAGTTTTATGCCTACAAGTTCCCTAATTGAATATGCCTAGGTGATGTGTGCTAGCCTATACTGACATATTTACCAACAATGCTATCTACAAATGTGTGGAAACATTCCTTAGGTTTCCTCATTAAATTTTCATATGTATATATATTAAACATTAAATTTCAAATGAAAATAGTTTTTCTCTTTGACCCTCATCTTTCTCCATATTTAAACAATTATGGAACAATTTGCTTATATCTAATTTCATTTTATCTATTTATCATGTATTTTTAAAGTATTTTGGTGTTAAACAAAGGTTATTTTGGGTTTTGCANTATATATATATATATATATATTAAATTTCAAATAAAATTGGTTTTTCTCTTTGACCCCTTGTCTTTCTCCATATTTAAAGAATTATGGAACAATTTGCATATATCTAATTTCATTTTATCTATTTATCATGTATTTTTAAGGTATTTTGGTGTTAAAGAAAGGTTATTTTGGGTTTTGCAAATAAATTTCTTAAGCGATATCATAATATTTTCAAAATAATAATTTGTTGCTGGAGTTATATATATATCAAAAAAAAAATTGTAATTTGCAGATTTTAATTTGTTTAATTGTATAGCTTTAAAATTGTAAACTTTTTAAATGTGAGATGGTTGATTTATGATTTTGAGAAATGATATGTTCCTTATATATTTTTTAAGTTTTGTGTTCTACAACCAAAATGTGCTACAAATATTATTATAGCCTTTTGAGATATTCTACCCACCTTTTTCAAAAAAAATTTATAGCCTTTTGAGATACTCTACCCACCTTTTTCATTTTTTATAGCCTCTTGAGATACTCTACCCACCTTTTTCTTTTTCTTTTTCATGAGGTTTAAAGTATGACTTACAATTTGACCTAGTTATTTTTAATTTTATGAGGTTTAAAGTATGACTTACAATTAGACCTAGTTATTCATGGTTATCGAATGGTGATGGAAGTTGTGCTTGAGAAAATAGTTATATAAATTTTATCTATTTCAAAGAAATGGTTATAATATTATGGTAAATAAAGTTTGTTTTTTTTTTTAACTTCCTACTAGAAAAAATGATATTTTATTAAAAAAATAAAAATAAAAATTTATTAACACAAAATAAAGGGAAACAATTTGTTTTGTATGTCATTACTTGGATGGAGTGCAAACAGGTTGGGAAATAGATGTACACGCAGACCCTCCACTTCAATATGTGGTGATAATATGATAAGGGAGATCAATGTCATTCAATCCAATTCGACATGGATGATGAGAGCTCGAGGGAAGCCCAATGTGATCCCATGCAAACCAATTGTTAAATTAATGGTGATTTTAAATTTGGGGAGGAAGGAGTACAGTGAAATGTGAAGTGGGGTAATGGTTGGAGTTGATGGTAATTTGAGGAGTACAAAGATGCAAAAGTTTTGTTATACTTGGAACTGGTGGGAGGAATTGGTCTGGAGAATGATGTGTTCTAATCATGCTTGTTATCCCTATTTTGTCGGATAACTAAGGAGATTATGTCTCTATGCCCTTAGGTTGTAGATATGGAGTATAGAGAGACTACATGAGCAACAGTGTCCACTTGCACATACAAAATCCCATTCTATCACCACATTCTGATCCATTGTCAGTGCATCCACCACACCAGCTAGGTTATGGAAATTGCTTCATGAGGTACAAGTCATGTATTGTGGCAGGTAATCACCCTAATATTTAAGGCATTTTAACATGTTGTATTTGAGTTTATTTTGATTATAGAACCCCTGCTTGGAAATTATGCTTTTGACCATGTTTCACCTTGATGAGTGTCATAGGTTTCCTAGTAAGTGGCCAAACTTTGGGGAAGGTTTGTGACTAGGGGTCCCTTGAGGGGTTATCGTACCATTCTCGACCATACCTACCACCTTCCACTCATTTCACTCCCATCATATTGTCCTCTTTTAGGCCCTTTGACTTTAGTGACCCAAGAAAGGCATGTACCTTATTTCCTGGGAAGAAGGGATTGAAGGCCTAGAGGGATTTTTGTTGGCTAAAAAGATAAAGGCCTAAATACAGACCTTCCATATGCTTCGCCCATGGATCCCCAAGAAATCAATGAAACACTTCTCTGTAAGAAAAGGGGGACCTACAAAATAAATGATAGTGAATTCTTACGGGGTTAGTTGGAGGATGGGAGGTCTCATCACGAGCTAACCTATCATGATCATGAGTATTTAGCAGTACAACATTACCATCCTCTGGTCACCAAGCCAGGGTAGTGGCTCTCAATTACACAACTAAGAGAAAGGGGGTCTCATCACGAGCCAACCTTCTCATTTCCATGAAGTATTTGTGAATGACATTGTCGTTATCTGGACACCAAGCCAAGACAGTGGCCTTCAAATTGTTCTTCAAAACATAAAAGAAATAAAGAATGGCAAGAAGATGGGCTTGGAAAAAGTGCATCGCAAACGAAGGTAACACACACCATCTACAAAGGCACCCATAAATGAGATAATACAAGCCCTTGTATGTCATGAAAACTCATCGACCTATGAAGTATAAACCCCTTCCACCTCATCATTCACTACATAACCTTGAAAGGCCATCCTTCGAAGCATCCCCTACTTAAGGGTTTTGGTCTACCCAATAGGACCTTTATGACACCCTTCCCATACTTAAACTTGGTCAATTGTATAAGGTTTTCGAGCACTTGTTTAATTTGATGAGGTAGTTTTTGTGCACACGTTTAGGTGCCTTGCTTATTAGATGTGGTTTAAACTTGTCATGATATCTTTTACTTGAAATCTTTGGAGGGTGTACCCTTTTGTTTTGCAGGACCTCACTTGGTGGCTAGTTTTGCGAGAACAAACCTAGCTTGGGCTTCCATGGGGTAAGAAGCCCATGGGATGGATGCCTAGGGCCCGCATGCATGATGACACAGATGTGCCTTTGGATGCCTCGAATACATCATGACAGGCCTAACCTAGACTCTACCACCCAAAGGACTTGCTTAGGAGAGGCAAAACATCACCTCCTTGAGGGTTGACCTCATGAAGGGGCTAGGGTTTGGTGGTGATGGAGTTTCACATTGAAACTTGGAATATCTTAATCGGATGAGGCATTGAGAAGGCTTGGCACATGAAGAGGAGGCTCAACGAGCCCCATCGACTTCCACATTCTTCTCCAACGACTTGGAAAGTGTCAAAAACGTCCCCTAACAGGAGACGTCATCTTATTTTAGGGTTTCTTTTGTGCAGAAGTAAATTTTAAGATCAATTGTTTAATATTATTTGTGTAAAGGGGAAAGATTAGGGATATTGACCCCTATCTTGTGTTTTACCTTAAAATTAAGTGGACAAACTATGTTTAAGACTTTTGTATAAATAAAGATAATGTGAATCTCATTTCATAACATAACTCTCCTCTTGTGAGAAGATACTTGGCTAAAATTTGCACCCTATTTGGGAATTTCTTATTGTCTCTTGGTTGCTACTCTCTTGTAATGATTTTACTTTGGATATTGGATGCATGGATTATCCACTATCTCTAGTGCAGGACAATTTCTTGCTTTATGGTGGATTTGCTTGGTTAAAAAGAGGTTTATCTTATTAATGTTTGTACTAGGTAAGGAATATTTGTTGTTATTGCTTCTTTTATTTGTTTCAAGGTTAATTTGCTTAAGCTTTTGGGGACTATAAGTGCATACAACCCCACTAAGTCCATTGTAATTGTATTGAAATACTTTGTTGCATAAGGAAATACTAGGAGTAAAAGGGTTTACACCCTCCTAGGGTTTTTACTAGCTAGCTTAGCTTGCCTTGGGGAGGAAAAAGACTTACACCCCTAAGGAAGTAGCTCACCTATCTCTTTAATTTTGAGACTCCACAACCCAATAATTAAATGCACTAATCTTATTTGCATTGGAGAAATAAAATCATTGCATTGGTATACGTGAAAACACAAGATTTTGAGATTGTCTAAATTGGAATCTATTCGATGTGTTCTAAGCTTGTTAAGGCTAAAAGGGTGTTTTGATTGGTTAAGGATATTGTATTGTTTTTATAAAAATTATACTACAGCCATTAGGGCTGCAACAAAACCATTTAACTTATTTCTCTTACCCACTATTCATCCGTAAAAAATTGCTAAGAAGTTGCCATATTAATCTACTAATCATTGTGCATCTTTTGGGTGGTTTACTTGTGATTTTTGGTGGTTTAATCTTGCTGTTGTAGAAATTGTTTGCTACATCCATAAGGCTGCTACAATAATTCTCTGAAAACATTGTCTAGAATCCCTCTTTTACTGTCAAAGTTTGTGCTTGAATATTGAAAATTTATCTATTGGTTTAGTACTTCATTGTCCAATAATTATTTGACAATTTTGATGGTTAATTCTGCAATAGCTATCTATTGTTCTTGTTGATATATACTTATGTTTATTGCTGCAATTAGGGACAACAAGATTAACTTGCTTTTCCACCTAACATATATTGCGAACAATTGGTTTTTCTTGTGTCCCGGGAAGGTACAAACACTCTTAGCAGGTACCCAAGGACTTGACAACCTTAAACCTCTCTCAAGACTCCTTACCAAGCTCCCTTTTTCCATCTAGATACTTGACCTATAGGGGAATCTATTCATACATCCCATTTTTCATCTCATTCCCCCCTAGGGTCACCGATATTTTCCCNAAATTTGCACCCTATTTGGGAATTTCTTATTGTCTCTTGGTTGCTACTCTCTTGTAATGATTTTACTTTGGATATTGGATGCATGGATTATCCACTATCTCTAGTGCAGGACAATTTCTTGCTTTATGGTGGATTTGCTTGGTTAAAAAGAGGTTTATCTTATTAATGTTTGTACTAGGTAAGGAATATTTGTTGTTATTGCTTCTTTTATTTGTTTCAAGGTTAATTTGCTTAAGCTTTTGGGGACTATAAGTGCATACAACCCCACTAAGTCCATTGTAATTGTATTGAAATACTTTGTTGCATAAGGAAATACTAGGAGTAAAAGGGTTTACACCCTCCTAGGGTTTTTACTAGCTAGCTTAGCTTGCCTTGGGGAGGAAAAAGACTTACACCCCTAAGGAAGTAGCTCACCTATCTCTTTAATTTTGAGACTCCACAACCCAATAATTAAATGCACTAATCTTATTTGCATTGGAGAAATAAAATCATTGCATTGGTATACGTGAAAACACAAGATTTTGAGATTGTCTAAATTGGAATCTATTCGATGTGTTCTAAGCTTGTTAAGGCTAAAAGGGTGTTTTGATTGGTTAAGGATATTGTATTGTTTTTATAAAAATTATACTACAGCCATTAGGGCTGCAACAAAACCATTTAACTTATTTCTCTTACCCACTATTCATCCGTAAAAAATTGCTAAGAAGTTGCCATATTAATCTACTAATCATTGTGCATCTTTTGGGTGGTTTACTTGTGATTTTTGGTGGTTTAATCTTGCTGTTGTAGAAATTGTTTGCTACATCCATAAGGCTGCTACAATAATTCTCTGAAAACATTGTCTAGAATCCCTCTTTTACTGTCAAAGTTTGTGCTTGAATATTGAAAATTTATCTATTGGTTTAGTACTTCATTGTCCAATAATTATTTGACAATTTTGATGGTTAATTCTGCAATAGCTATCTATTGTTCTTGTTGATATATACTTATGTTTATTGCTGCAATTAGGGACAACAAGATTAACTTGCTTTTCCACCTAACATATATTGCGAACAATTGGTTTTTCTTGTGTCCCGGGAAGGTACAAACACTCTTAGCAGGTACCCAAGGACTTGACAACCTTAAACCTCTCTCAAGACTCCTTACCAAGCTCCCTTTTTCCATCTAGATACTTGACCTATAGGGGAATCTATTCATACATCCCATTTTTCATCTCATTCCCCCCTAGGGTCACCGATATTTTCCCCTTGAGGTAACTACCTCACCTCTAAAGTGATGGGAACATCTGCCTAAGGTGACAGTGGGTAGGTGCTCTCTTAGTTGTCACCATTTTGGTGGTTGGGTCAGGAATTTCCCAACCTACAACTTGTTTGATAACATTTTTTTGCCGCTGACGGAGAGGATTTTGAATCCTCTTTTGAACCCTAACGACACTTTGGCAAGCTATCCCAAATCCTTTTCCCTGGATTTCCTAGCGACTCCACCTAAAGGGCATTCCCTTTCCACTCTTGATGAGCTCTTCTTAAATCTTATCTGGTGAATACACCTTTCCTTGTTTCCCCTTTCCATCCTTTGATGAGCCTTTATCTCATCTAGCGACTCCATTGAGGTGACTTTTCAGTAAATGGAAATATGGCACCATGGGATGAACCCTCATCCAGAACTTGTTATGCCTCGAAGATGGCACTTTTATAGATGGAAAAGGAAAAGGTTGCTAATAAAGCTACTAAGGAAATGATGGATCATATAAGAGAGTTATTTCCTTCCAAAGAACTAGCCCTTGAAAATGAATAAGTGCTCGAAGGACAGAATATGAAGAAAGTTACCAAGAAGATCCCGATGAATTTTCTCTTGTTGAAGGTCCGGATGATACATTTGATGAAGACGAAGTGCTCACATCTTCCCTTCCACTTTATGAAAACGTCCATGCCTTTACTCCTCCTACAAACGAAAACAAAGAGATGGTCATTTTTGTTGATGTTCTTGTGAAAGAACCTTTACATATGGTTGATGAGCATATAGGCACTTTCATACAAACTGGCAGATGCATGTGGGACTTTGGTCGTCTCATTTTCAATAGAGACCCTATTTACGACATTGAGGGTATCCCTCAAGTAAAGGGGTTTCAGTTGTCATCTTTAGAGGACTACTTTTCATGTGTATATGATTCATATGTTTGGGAGCCTAATGATGACATGATTATAGATTTATTCAAGGTCTCTCGGCCACCTTCGTCCTCAATTTTGGAAGAATACCGGGATGTGGCCATCTTAGAGTGATAAGAGGCACACTCTACAAAGAGGAAGTACTTTCCTATTGAGGATTTCTACAGGGATTCATAGACGAAAAGGTTGTGTTTTTCTTTCTCTAGAACTGAGCTTGTCCCTTACCTCATCCTTTCTTCTCAAGGAAATCATGAGGTCTTCTTGGGATCTCTCATGTCTTCTCAGTCTTTAGGAAGCAATGATCTTGTTCATGAGGATGAATATGAGCCTTCGTCTGCATATAGTAGCCATCTTCAGAGATGGATTGATCAGGTGTGTGGTTACACCTTCAGGCAGGATGATCATGCTCATGGTTTCTCTTTCCAACAATATTTCCTCCCTCCCACCCATCTCCATGAGTTTCATTTTATGACTGATTATACATCTATTTATGCTCATGATCATTATGTGCTTGAATTATCCTTATTGTTTTACATAATTAAGCACAGGGGGAGATACGTTGATGAGATGATCAACTGGTTGCATTGGTTGTATGACTTCAACTGACATCGCCTATTGTTTAATCTTCAGGGCCCTAAGGCCCCAGGTAAGTAGGTAGGTCATCTTGATTTCCTTGCATTTGCATATTGATTGTTCATATTAGTTTAGATGCATTTTATATTTCATTTTTCTCTACTTGCATATTGATTTCATGCTTAGTTTAGAAAATTTTAAAAAATGATAAAAAAGTCTTTTCTAGATTAGTTTTCGTTTGGATTTTGATGTATATGGAGAGAGGGTGATAGAACCACCTTAGATTTTATGGTTTCTTGTTTCGGTGTAGGCATAGGTCTACTAGGAGATGTCGCAGTTCTCATGGACTCTATGGAGAGAACATGTCCCCAAGTAAGAGCCAGATGTTATCCCCATTTTGTGGGATAACTAAGGAGATCATGTCTTGAGGCCCTCGGGTTGCAGATATGGAGTGTCGAGAGACTACATGACTAGTAGTGTCCACTCACACATACAAAATCCCACTCTATAACCACATTATGATCCATTGTCGGTGCATCTGCCACACCAACTAGGTTCTGGAAGGTAGATGGGTCTTGCTCCGTGCAGTGCAAGTCAGGTATTGTGGCAAGTAATCACCCTAATATTTAAGGAATTTGAACATGTTGTATTTGAGCTGGTTTTGATTATTGAACGCCTGCTTGGACATTATACTTTTGACCCTATTTTACCTTGGTGAGTTTCATAGATTTTCTATTAAGTGGAAAATCTGTGGGGAAGGTTTGTGACTAGGGGTCCCTTGAGGGGTTATCATACCATTCTCAACCATACCTACCACCTTCTGCTCATTTCACTCCCATCATATTGTCCTCTTCTAGGCCCTTTAACTTTAGTAACCCAAGAAGGGAATGTACCTTGTTTCATTGGAAGATAAGAGCCTAAATATAGACCTTCCAGATGCTTCACCCAGGGATCCCCGATAAAGCAATGAAACACTTATTTGTAAGAAAAGGAGGAATGAAAAAATAAATTATAGTGAATACTTAAGGGGTTAGTTGGAGGATGGGAGGTCTCATCATGAGTCGACCTATCATGATCATGAGTATTTAGTGGTACAAAATTACCATCATCTGGTCAACAATCTAAGGTAGTGGCTCTCGATTACACAAATGAGGGAAAGGGGGTCTCATCACGAGCCAATCTTCTCATTACCACGAGGTATTTGTGAATGACATTATCGTTATCTAAACACCAATCCAGTACAGTGGCCTTCAACTCCTTCCTTAAAACATGAAATAAATAAAGAATGGCAAGAATATGGACTTGGAAAAAGTGCATCGCAAACGAAGGTGCCACACACCCTCTACAAAGCCACCTATAAATGAGATAATACGAGCCCTTGTATGTCACGAAAACTCATCGATCTATGAATTATAAACCCCTTCCAAATCATCTGATCTAGGTGGATATCAGTGGCCACCCACCTTTTTTGACTGGCTCAAAAAAAAATTCTGGCAAATTTGGCAATTTACTATTTTTAGCAGTTTTTAACTTCTGGGGCCATTTTGAGGGCCCAAATGAAGGTTTTTCGAGATCGAGGTTCTTGAGAATAGATAAAAGCATAATTAATCCCCCAAAATGAATCTCCTCGACGATACCTTTCCAACGAGTTATCATATGCCTAAAACGGAGATCATATGCAAAAGTTACGACCCCGGGAAGTTGATGTACTAACTTACCCAAACGAGGCCCACATGACTTTTGGCGCTTCATCTCCTAGGGTTAGGTTTTTGGATGGCTAGGGTTTTTGGCATTCTTGTTTATTGTAAAAAGGCCTTCAGAGCCTCATTGTAATCATCTTCTTGTGAATGCGCGTTGTCATCACATCTCTTCTCAGAGATAAGCTGCCACCATTCTAGCGAGTCTTTCACTCTGTATTTTTACAGTCTCTATACATTTCTTTCATTAATAGAAATCGTGTATTACTGTATATCTGTGTTTATGGTTGCATATCTGATACATTTTTGTTATATTATTGAATATCTGTGATATCTCTGTGCATTTCTTTATTATATCTCCGATCTCATTTCGTGCCGAAAATAATCCGGATCAGTGGTATCATAGCAAGTTGTTCTTGATCGTTTTTTCAGTGCATGTCCCCGACGAGGTCCGTGTTAGAATATAGAAGATGGTGTGCTCGTTTTACCATTGACGATACCCTCGTCACCCAACCATAGGCAGAAGCCTCCCTCCGAGCACCTTAACCTTGACTGAGAATTCCTCTAGAAGCAAACCCTAGGCTAGATAGCTAAACAAAGGGTAGCACACCTTTCCCCAAGGATAGAGCAACACAAAAGACTGATCAGATAGTCCAAACCCTCGCCAATAGATAGTCCAAGCCAATACTGAAACTAGTTGTTGTTGCAGCTGCACCTACAATCCTCCTCCACAAGTGAGCACCAAACTGGAGCTGCAGTGCGCACCAAAACTGGGAACTGCAATTCTGAGATGCTACAAATGAGAACTGGCACCCTGTATTTATAGTAGTCCTTCCAGTTTTGTTGGGGCCGACTTCTCCTTCTGGATAAGTGTCTGTTCAGTATATTATTATTATTTATGGCCAACTTCTTTTCTAGGATGTTAATAACCTAATATAAATTATCTTCTTGAGCCGACAAGACTTCTAGGGTTATTAGCCAACTTATTAGGGTTTCTCTTGCTTCCTGGAGTCTCCTATTCTCGTCAGGTTCACACGTGGAGGTAAATACCAACCATAGCTACCATAATATTAACACTCCCTCCTAGCTAGAGAGGTATTTATAGGTAATGGACTTGAGCACAAAACATACCATTTACCTGGTAGCATTAATATAGTCTTCGAGACTATTTCATGACTAGATCATGAGCATCACCATCACCATTAGCTGCATCATCTCTCGAAACCATACTTCATCTGAGTAATTAGATATGATGCTGGGTAAGTCACTCTCACCATAGAGTGATAAGCGGAGTAAAGGCTCTGAACTGTTTTCCATTTGGAAAATCTTTGTTCATCATTCATCTGAATGATCATTATCTCCAATAAACTGTTGATAGTCTTCAAGGTAATTAGAACAATGATAGAACACACATGTTTCTATTCATAGTAGTACATAACTACAATCCAGTGGTTCACTACCACATCAAGTAACACACAAGTACTTGATCAACAACGTATGGCTGTGAATAGTGAAACATATTCACCACAGTAGTCCTCATCTACTGTCATACAGTCTTCATAACAAACATCTGATAGCAACCTGCATAGAAACAATGTTATGATATAAACTGATTTGTCCGGGCCAATATTTCACTCACATCTGTGAGCTTTGAAATAATATCTACCATAGTAGTCTTCATCTACTATCATATAATCTTCATAACAAACATTTGATAGCAATCTGCACAGAAACAATGTTATGATATAGATTGAATTATCTGGGCCAATCTTTCACTCACATCTGTGAGCTCTGAAAGAATATTTGCCCCATGAATAGTGGAACATAACCACCACAATAATATATCTCTATTGTCTGGAGACAAGTAGTCTCCATAACAATCATCTGATGCTATCCTACATGGAGAAATATTATTAAAGATAAATTGAATCCTCTGAGCCAATCTTTCACTCACGTTTGTGAGATCTGAAAGAATATCTGCCCTATTCTTCACAAACAAGGAAGAAAGATTGTCTCTAATTTCCGAGCCTAGACCATTTCTCACCCTGGGCCATTCTTCCTACACTAATCAAAGTGCACCCTGGACAGAATGTATAAACCCTAAGAAATGTTTGGACCATTCCCCACCCTGGGCCATTCCTCCTACACTATTTAAAGTGCACCCTGGAGAGAATGTATAAACCCTAAGGAATGCCTGTCCCTGATTCCTGAGCCTGGACTATTCCCCACCCTGGGCCATTCCTCTGACACTAAATAAAGTGTAACTTGGAGAGAATGAGTCTGCCCTAAGGAATAACTGTCCGGACCATTCCCCACCTTGAGCCATTCCTCTGACACTAAGCAAAGTGTAACCTGGAGAGAATAAGTCTGCCCTAAGGAATGTTTGTCCTGCATCAACCTCCAAAATAGACCATTCTTCGAAACTGCTCACAACTGTGAACTTCGAAAGAATAACTGCCTGGCAAGGCGGACCATTCTATTTGACCACTACTTAGAGTGACTGCCAAGAAGAATGACTTTCCTAGACCACTCCCCATGTTAATCACAATGGAAAGTCGTTGTCTATGATACATCAACAATCAGTCTGCCTCCCATGTTAACTACAATGGGAAGTCACTGTCCGTCAGAAGTCTCAATCCACTTTCCGAATAGGAAAGCATCTGTGCAATCTGGACTATTTCTCAATTAATAGATAATATTTTCAGTGCTCCCTCCTAACTGGAGATTTATTTAAATCACAAAAATAAATGTTTTTCAAGAATATTTTTCGTACCTTCTTCTAGCTTAGAGAGTCTTCCCTTTCAGCTAAGGGAGTTATTTCCACGATCTCTATCTTCTCTCGGAAATATGCAAACTTGATTCTGGATAAAGGTTTTGTCAGGATATCTATTGTCTTCTCATCAGTGGGGATATATATTGGAGAACCACTTTCTCTTTTCTAGACTTCATCATTGATAATGTAATACCTTTACTTTAGTCTGGAACACTGTGAAGGCTTCATGTATATCTAAACAATTGAGTATATCATAGTTGGAGAACTAGAGCATATCTATGTGGCACTTCTTCTGTCATCATGAGATCTGATTTACTGAGTAGTCATCTTGATGTTATAGGAAATCTTCACCACGCCTTTGTTGTGCACTAGAGGTTCTCCACCAAGTTGTCTTCTTCTTATCTGCATACAAGAGTCTCTTTCTGGTATGTCTCAAAGTCTTGAGATTGCTCTTCATACGATCTTTATTCAATTTCTCTTGGAGAACATTCTTTGCATTTATCTGATGTAGAACTCCAACTCATGGATGTTGCGGATGATATAATGACTCATGTCTAGTGTACTGGAACAAGTAATCATCATAGTCTTCTCCCTCCATTTGGTAGAACCTCTAGTTCTAGATCTCGTAAGGATTTCATTCATATTCTTCGATACATTGTTCTTCATAACGAATTTCAGTTCTTCTGCTTGATTGATTTTAGTGAGTTCATATTAGGCTAGTACAATGACTGGTTGTTCTGGTTTCTCTTTCTTTCTTGGAATCTTCATGTTCTTCTTTAGCTTTTGGGTTTATGGAGTTTCTTCTAGATTCCATGCTCTAGAGATTCCACTTCTTCCTTTCATCATAGGATCATGGATCTATATGGACAACCAGGAATTCTTTAAGGCTTCTAAGGAAGTCTTCTTCTGCGTCTGAACTGAACACGTGTTGTCTTTCATGATTGCTACCATGGATATAGACATTTTCATCATATTCAATGGATCATAAGAATAGCTCCCTCCTAATCCTTGCTTCATGTAAGAGTGCATATAATCGGCTCCCTCCATCTGATAGAGTCCATACTTCCATCTGCATCCTTATTGTCTTCTGCAATATATAATTGGCTCTCTCTGTCTAACAGAGTCCACGCTTCCGTCTTAGTTGTCATCATAAGTCTTTCTCCAATTCCTCTTGATGTCTGACTTCTAAGTCTCTTCATGATTGATTCAGCTTATCTTGCAGTAGCTTCCACATGATTTGTATTTCATCGTTTCATGTGTATTATCTAATGATATTCATTCTTATCTTGTGGTCCTTCCATAGGTATAGTTCTTCTTGGAACACATTGTTTTCCAAGAGATAGATATACAAGATATGTACAAAGACGATGCAAGCAAGATATGTACAGAAAATAAGAATAGTGTTGTTTACCTTTTAGTAGAAGAAGTATCTTCCATCCTGCTTAGTCTTCTTTGTAGGTTCCTTTTCTTCTGTAACTGATGCTTCATGCTTCTCTTTCCTTTTCTTTAGCTCGAGACACTGGTTCTTGTAGTGACCGTACTTTTGACAGTTGAAGCACTGTATTTCTGAAATATCTTTTCTTTGTTTTGGTTTCCTTCTTGAATCAAACTTTCTTTGTCTCTGAAGTTCTTGAATCTTGCTATGAAGGCTTGATCATCGTACTTCTTTTGAGGTTTCTCTTTTGCATTGATCCTTGATTCTTCTTGAGCACAACAAGTCCAAAGTTCTTCAAATGTCAAGTACTCCTTCCTTGTGTTCATGCTTATGGCAAATGCATCCCATGTCTTGGGAAGACCATTGAGTACTATGTTTACCAATTCCTTTTCTGATATGATCTCTTCAATAGCTTGTAGTTGATCTCTTAATTGGGAGATCCTTACAAAGTATGATGTTGTGATGTCATCATCATTCATCTTCATGTCACAAAGCTCATTCTTTAGACTCATAACTTGTCCAATGTTTCTGACTGAGAAGAGATTTGTCAGGGCATCGTACATCTTCTTCGATGAGTCGAGATGGGATATGTAGGGTATCAAGTGGTTTTTATGGAATCCACTATGATACTCATGGCATTGATGTCAACATCTTTGAACTTCTCCATAGCTGCAATGTTTTGTGGTTCCTTCTCTTCTTCTTCTTCAAACTCTGGCTTCACGATCTTTCCTTTAACAATATCCAGTACTTTATTCTTAGCAAGGATGAGGTCAATCCTTGTCTTCTATGCTCTGAAGTTAGAGGCTCCATCTAACTTATTCTCAGACTTCATAGAGTTTGTCATGGCTACTTGACTTGGTCAAACCCTAGATTTGACCAGAAATCCAAATTTCACGTCTTGGCCTTCTGAGGTACCAGGAGATGCACTGGGCTAGGGCACACTGATCTATCCAAAGATTAGGTCAATCTTGTCACTTAAGGTGCCTCGACAAGAGGTTTAGGGTTTCTACAACTGTTTCTTCTAGTAACCCTAGCTGCAGTGCTTTTGGAAACTACTCCTGCTAGTAACCCTAGCGGCAGTTCCTCAACGAGCTCAATGTCTAGTGGCTATGTTTCCCTCCAGCGTTTTAGGTTGATTAAAGGGGTGTGGGCCCATAACCTATTAGAATATAGAAGAGGGTGTGCTTGTTTTACCATTGACGATACCCTCGTCACCCAACCATAGGCTAAAGCCTCCCTCCGAGCACCTTAACCTTGACTGAGAATTCCTCCGAAAGCAAACCCTAGGCTAGATAGCCAAACAAAGGGTAGCAAACCTTTACCCAAGGATAGCACAACACAAAAGACTGATCAGATAGTCCAAACCCTCGCCAATAGATAGTCTAAGCCAATACTAAAACTAGTTGTTGCTACAGTTGCACCTACAGTCCTCCTCCACATGTGAGCACCAAACTGGAGTTGCAGTGCACACCAAAATTGGTAATTGCAATTCTGAGATGCTACAAATGAGAATTGGCGCCCTGTATTTATAGTAGTCCTGCCAGTTTTGTTGGGGCTGACTTATCCTTCGGGATAAGTGTTTGTTCAGTATATTAGTATTATTTATGGCCGACTTCTTTTCTTGGAGGCTAATAACCTAATATAAATTATCTTCTTGAGCCGACAAGGCTTCTAGGGTTATTAGCCAACTTATTAGGGTTTCTCTTGCTTCCCGGAGTCTCCTATTCTCGTCAAGTTCACACATGGAGGTAAATACCTCCCACAGCTACCATAATATTAACAGTTCGAGTATAGCAAGTTGGGTCTTGAGCTTGTCTCTCTTGAAGACAATCGCTCTCGCACACCCAAGAAACCCTCAATGGTAGAAGAAAAGAAAAATGACGAAGCAGATGATCCTATCAATTTGTTGCTTGAGCAAGCTCTCACGCGACAGAGGGACGAAATGATGGAGAATTTTTCCCACATCCTTCAACACCTACCGATAGCAACAGGTGCATCTTCATCAAGCGGCCACTTTGGAATCACCTTGCCTTTCAAGGTACAAGTTAATTTTGATATTCCTGTATTTTAATGACAGATAGATGCAGAAGCCCTAGAAAAATGGTTAACTCTGCTAGAAGGTTATTTCTCTGTTCACAATTTTTTTGATAAAGAAAAGATCACCTTCGCACTCCTTAAATCTCTCCCTCATTTCAAACATTGGTGGGAAACTTACTGGGAGAAAAGTTCCACAGAGGAGTCTGGAATATATGGGGCCGAGCTCACTTGGGATTTTTTTTGGATGCGGTAAAGGAACAGTATTACCTTGTTGGCAACTATGAGGACAAGTACATGAGATGGACCACACTGCGAAAAGAGAGGGTCCAAGCAATTCCGGAGTTCACCAATACCTTCCATATCTTGCACACCAAACTAGGTATCAAAGACTCCGAACGACATTTGGTTCTGAATTACCATGGGGCTCTACACAGATACATCCAAACTGAAATGGATTTTCTGGACATCTCATCACTCGGTGCTGCTTATCGATATGCTACTAAAATCGAGCAGAAATTTAAGCACCAGAATAAACGGGAGTTTGGTTATGCAAATCTGCAACAACCAAAGTATGACAAAGATGACCATAGAAGACAGTCTCCCGAAAACCAGTCCAAGCCACATGAAAAGAAGGGTCACGGGAAGATAAAGAAGGACACCGAAAAATGGCACGATTTCCACAAAATCCCCTGGCACAACACTGATGAATGTCACTCAAAACAGTCATTGGTGGCCAATATTAAAGACAAGGAGCCGAACCCTGATTCAGAATCTGATTCTAAAAATACTGGTAAAGGACAGATCATTGACGCAAACCCCACTGCTATTGTCACGACCGCAACAATTCAACCAGAAGAACTAACAAATCCTGAAGAGGGGGATCGCCTTTTTCATTCACAGATGTGGGTGAAAAGGACCCCACTACATTTTATTGTTGATAGTAGAAGCCAGAAGAACCTCATCTTAGCAGAGGTTGTCAAACAGTTGGGACTGTCGACAACACCACACTCGCAACCATACAACATTGGGTGGCTTCGCCAAGGTCGAGATCTTCGTGTCAGCCAGCAATGTCGATTGTCATACGACATCCAGCCCTTCAAGGATGAGGTATTATGTGATGTTTCCCCACTAGATGTATGTGATGCTCTCTTGGGCCAACCATATATGTGGAAGCGCTATGTTGTTTATGAGTCTTGACCCCGTAGTGTCATTGTTTCTCTGGGGGGTCATGTTACAGAATACCAGAGGTAATTCCAACTACTGTTCCACCTAAAAAGTGCTACAAGGTAGTATCTCATACTTCAAAATTAAGCTTCTTCACAATCTGTTCAAAAGGGGAACAGAAGGACACTGCAACCACTACAGCTTCACCCCAAGCACCTTCTATCCAACAGAAGAAGGTCGAAAAGGTTGCAGCAAAGCGCAAAGATTCCTTCTGCACATTATCCTCTCATGTATCCTGACTTGTTGAACAACCTCAGCCTCAATAGGTTCGTGACAGACTTCCACAAACTAAGCAGTGCAACGTCTCCAACAAGGCAAACAACTCACCGAGATGCAGATTCAGCAAACGCTTTTCCCTCTCCCCCGGGAACTCAATGCAATGGAGACCATTGCTTCCTAAGGAGGGAGGATTGAACCTAGTGGATATCGGTGGCCACCCACCTTTTTCGACTGGCTCAAAATAGTTTTCTGGCAAATTTGGCAATTTACTATTTTTAGCAGTTTTTAACTTCTGGGGCCATTTTGAGGGCCCAAATGAAGGTTTTTCAAGATAGAGGTTCTCAATGATATCCAAAGGCATGATTGAGCCCCCAAAATGAATCTCCTCGGCGATACCTTTCCAACGAGCTATCATACGCCTAAAACGGAGATCGTATGCAAAATTTACGACCTCGGGAAGTTGATGTACTAACTTACCCAAACGGGGCCCACATAACTTTTGGCGCTTCATCTCCTAGGGTTAGGTTTTTGGATGTCTAGGGTTTTTGGCATTCCTGTTTATTGTAAAAAGGCCTTCAAAGCCTCATTGTAATCATCTTCTTGCGAATGCGCGCTGCCGTCACATCTCTTCTCAGAGATAAGCCGCCACCATTCTAGCGAGTCTTTCACTCTGTATTTTTACAGTCTCTGTACATTTATTTCATTAATAGAAATCGTGTATTCTTTTATATCTCTGTTTATGGTTTCATCTCTAATACATTTCTGTTATATTATTGAATATATGTGATATCTCTGTGCATTTCTTTATTATATCTTCAATCTCATTTTGTGTCGAAAATAATCTGGATCATCATCCTTCACTACATAACCTTGAGGGCATACCTCATATATGAATTATAAACCCCTTCCACCTCATAATTCACTACATAACCTTGAGGGTGTACATATCTTTGACTTCATATCTTTGGAGGGCGTACCCTTTTGTTTTGTAGGACCTCGCTTGGTGGCTAGTTTTGGGAGAACAAGCCTAGCTTGGGATTCCATGGGGCAAGATGCCTATAGGATGGAGGCCTAGGACCCGCATGCGAGATGATAGAGACATGCCTTTGTAGGCCTAGAATACATCATGATGGGCCTAACCTAGCCTCTACCACCCAAACGACTTGCCTAGGAGAAGAAAAACATCACCTCCTTGAGGGTTGACGTCATGAAGGTGCTAGGGTTTGGTGGTGATGGAGTTGCACATTGACACTTGGCATATCTTGATCGAATGAGGCATGGAGAAGGCTTGGCGCATGAAGAGGAGGCTCAAGGAGCCCCAACGACTTCCACATTCTTCTCCAACGACTTGGAAAGTGTAAAAAATGTCCCCTAAGAGGAGACATCATCTTACTTTTGTGCAAGAGTAAATTTTAAGATCAATTGTTTAATATTATTTGTGTAAAGGGTCAAGATTAGGGCTATTGACCCCTATCTTGTGTTTTTCCCTAAAATTAAGTGGACAAACTATGTTTAAGACTTTTGTATAAATAAAGATAATGTGAATCGCATTTCATAACATAACTCTCCTCTTGTGAGAGGATACTTGGCTGAAATTGGAGCCCTATTTGGGAATTTCTCATTGCCTCTTGGTTGCTTCTCTCTTGTAATGATTTTACTTTGGCTATTGGATGGATGAATGATGCACTATCTCTAGAGTTGGACTATTTCTTGCTTTAAGGTGGATTTTCTTGGTCAAAAAGAGGTTTATCCTTTTAATGCTTGGACTAGGTAAGGAATATTTGTTGTTATCACTTCTTTTCTTGGTTTTAAGGTTAATTTGCTTCAGATTTTGGGGAGTATAAGTGCATACAACCCCAGTAAGTCCATTGTAATTGTCTTGAAATACTTTGTTGTATATGGAAATACTAGGAGTAAAAGGGTTTACACCCTCCTAGGGTTTTTCCTAGCTAGCTTAGCTTGCCTTGGGGAGTAAAAAGGCTTACACCCCCAAGGAAGTAGCTCACCTAGATCTTTAATTTTGAGGCTCCACAACCCAATAGTTAAAGGCACTAATCTTCTTTGCATTGGTGAAATAAAATCATTGCATTGGTATATGTGAAAACACGAGATTTTGTGATTGTCTAAATTGGAATCTATTATATGTGCTCTAAGCTTGCTAATGACAAAAGGGTGTTTGATTGGTCAAGGATATCGTATTGTTGTTATAAATTTTATTCTACAGCCATTAGGGCTGCAACAAACTCATTTAACTTCTTTCTCTTACTCATTATTCATTCGTAAAAAATTGCTAAGAAGATGCCATATTAATCTACTAATCATTGTGCATTTTATGGGTGGTTTACATGTGATTTTTGGTGGTTGAATATTGTTGTTGTAGCAAATGTTTGCTACAACCATAATCCTGCTACAATAATTCTCTGAAAACATTGTCTAGCGGCCCTCTTTTACCGTCAAATTTTGTGCTTGAATACTAGAAAGTTATCTATTGGTTTAGTACTTTATTGTCCAATAATTATTTGACAATTTTGATGGTTAATTCTGCAGTAACTAGCTATTGTTCTTGCTGATATATACTTTTGTTTACTACTAAAATTAGGGACAACAAGCTTAACTTTCTTTTCCACCTAACATATACTGCAAACTGTTAGCTCCCAAAATGAATCAGTCACCATGGTTTCATTTTGTGGTTGATAGCATGGTTATTTGTAGTTTTCTCCATTTTGTTTTAATTTCTTCTAGTGTCAAAACTTAGGTTTTAAATTCATATCTTAGAAATAAGTTGATCCATAAAGGTCTTTTCTATAAAATTTCATGAAAAGACTTTCAACAACTAACGTGTGTTGCAAGGTTGATGACTAGCTGGTGAAAACGACGATTTTCAACAGTTAAGGAGTACTTTCCCGCAAACCGTTAGCTGGTGAAAGCGCGGAACACGTGTTTTTCCTCCACGTTTTTAGAAATCAAAAGATGACATGCTCAACACATGTCACGTAATCATTATAAGGTGCTGGTGAAAGCGGATAATGATGAGGATTCTGTTATGCACGTCTAAATCAGATATCACAGTGAATCGTGTTCGTGAATGCATGCTTCACGAGATAATGGCATTGGAGATGACGAATTCAAATTCATGATCACAGGTAAAGGAGCGGTACTACTCAGCTGGCGACATCAAATCGACACTTCATATTCCCAACACGCATTATCCACAAGCATATGTTATGGTTTCATATTTGAAAGACAACGCCAAGAGTTTTCACCAGCGCCAAACCTCGGCTCAAACAACAAATTACAGTGACTTTGTTTGCAAAATTGTCTGGGGTTCGAGTTATAGATGGCAAGGAAACGAAGTGGTTCATTGTTAAGGAAAGAATTAGATAGTCTGTCCTTTTTACAAGAACATCCATAGGTGCAAATGTTCGACAACACAGGTATTCCAACAGAGGACGAACACCTTCAGTAACCACTCACATAACCAGATCAAAGATCAACACACCGATGTTTTCACGTGGTAAAACCCCTACGGGGAAACATCCACGGCCCCAGCCAACGC
>ML778296.1:0-10389 GCA_009831015.1 Picea engelmannii | reverse complement strand
CCCTCGAAGAGGCCTGTGAACATTGCTATCTGAATCAAAGTGCTATTTCTATTGCTATTTCGTATATCATTTCTGTGTATTGTGAATATTATGCTGGATATTTTACTGTTATTCTGCCATTTCTAGCATTTCATTTCTATTCTGCATATTTTCTATATCTAGTATCTTGCAAGAGAGGTAGTGGGGGGGCCGAGAGGGCCCATAGTGATAATAGTGGAGGTCATTCAATGTAAGGTGGACTAGGTCCACTATATTATTAAATAAGATCTACTATGGTAGTTAGATATAATAAATGGGTAATTAGATATAATAAATGTAAGAGGACTTCTTAGAAGGTTCTACTTCTAGAAGATTCCTCCTCTAGAATGTTCTTAGGTGATGGTAGCACTATATAAAGGGGTTCAAGCAATGTAATGAGACATGAAGAGAAGTATTGTATTTGGAGCGGTAGCTCAATAGGAGGATGCCCCCTCGAAGAGGCAAGTGAACAGGAGAGGATCCCTTCCATAATAGGATCCATTGTACGGTGTTGCCCTACCCCAAGGGTTTGATGGTAATAAATGAGATTTTGCATATTGTTCTTGTATATCTATTGTGGTGCTATTGTATTAAGCTATTGACAACCTTAAACCTCTTCTGAGACTCACTACCAAGCTAATTCAAGCCGGCGTGTGGAGTTTGGAGGTGGATTGGATGATAGAGGCATATCATGGTTTCAGGTCCACCTTTCCCTAATCGAGGGACTGAGGGTGGGGAAGATAAAAGGTGGTGATGTTATTTATTCCATAGCTAGGTGGTGAGAGAAGCAATTTCCTACATATGACTAAAGAAGGTGACTGATTACTGGTGGACATGGGTCACAGAGATGGCGCAAGGAGTAGGCAAGGATGACAGAGCTCAAAAGAACAAAGGAAAAGGTGGTGCTCGGTATGCCTCGTTTTCATGAGTTTAGGGGTCAGGGACTAGGGTGGAGAAGGAGGCAAAAGGACAATTTGTGGAAAAGTGTTCAGACCAGGCTAAGGAGGAGGTTGAGGAAGTGAAGGCCGTTGTAATTGCAAAAAGTGAAAAAATGTTTGATGCCTAGATACTAGAGGAAGTAAAGAAGTGGGTAGAGGATCTAGTTTTCTTGTGGACCCAAGACACCAAATATTTCAGGATCAATGAGACTTACTGGTTGGTCAAAATCTTGGTGGCTCAATCGCTCGAAAAGGTGAAGGAGGACTAACAGAGCATCCTCCATACATTGAGGATCTTTAAGGGGAAGTTCGAAGCTATTTGCAGCTCGATATTGGTAGTCAATATCAGGATGTCAACACCGACTGATGTTGAAGGTAATGTGTAGAAGGGAGAAGGTGCCATGAGCTCAGTGGGAACTCTTACCAATCCGAGCATAGTGGATGGGGACTAGCAACACTGGGAGCAAGACCAAGAGGAGAAGGGGGATATTGAATTGGTATTGGAGGTGTCCAATGAGGAAACAACCCCTCCTTTAAGCATGGGTGAACTGGTTTAATGTCAGTTGTCTTTGTTTTAAAAATAATAGTATATATGAGTCATTATGAACTGTTAAGTTTTGTAGTGTCAATTTGTGTTCAGTGGGGTAAGGAAACAAATTTTTGGGGAAGTATGATTAGTAAAACAATGACAATAGTTCTTGGTTGGGGTTATGGTTTCCTCTATTGGAAATCCCCAACCAGGTAATGGATGTATGGCTCTTATTTACGTACATAATATATGGATATCATGTGTGTTTTTAGTTATACAAAAATAAAAAAACTTTGTATATCATAATTTTGTGTTTAATGAACAAAAACAAACATCAAATCTCAACATTGAATATAATTATTATTTATAATCCTAAAAATCAACCATATAAAACACTCAATCAAACATTATATTTTAATGACATTAAAAAAGTAATTAAATAATAAACAAAAACAATAAGACTACTTAATTGTTCAATATAAGTTAAATTAATGTAAAAAAAATCTCAAACTACTCAACCACCATTGAGTTGCATTGTTTAACCAATCCTCACCTTGAGTTGAATTGTCTAGCCTATCTCTAATCCTATAGGTACACAACCATTGGTAAATTACATGTAAACTATCTCCAATCCTTTAGGTACACAACCATTGATTAATTATCTAGGTCGCAGAAGATACAATTCCCTATCAGAGGAAAATGAGGTGGAACCAAGGACAAAATGATTCGGATTTATGTGAGGAACAAAATGAAAACATAGATCTATAATATTAACACAAAGATACAATGAATAATACCATAGATACATTTATAAAGAAATATGTTGAAACTGTAAAATGCAGACTGAAACAAGCTTGCTAGAATGGTGACAACTTAACTTTGAGAAGAGATGTGACCGCTACACTCATTTGCAAGAAGATGAGTACAATGAGGCTCCAAAGGCCTTTTTACATCAAACATGAATGATAAAACCCTAGACATCCAAAAACCTAACCCTAGGAGATGGAGCACCAAAAGTCATGTGGGCCCCGTTGGGATAAGTTGGTACATCAACTTCTTGGGGTCGTAACTTTTGCATATGATCTTCGTTTTAGGTGCATGATAGCCCATTGGAAAGGTCTATCCAAGGACTACACATGTTTCCATCACACTTTGACTTGAATTATACTATGATTGTGGCAAGCCCAAAAAATGTTGTTTAACGCCTCAAAACGACCTTAGAAGTTTAGGACCTGAAAAACTAGAAAAAAATTGTCAAGATGAAAACTAAAATTGAAAAGATGAAAGTTGTAAGTGAGCTAGTTGGAATAGGAAGGTGGCCACTAATATCCACATGGATCAATCCTCCCCCCTAGGAAGCAATGGTCTCCATTATGTTGAGTTCCTCCACCAGATGAGATAATTTCTGTTGAATTTGGCCCTAGGTCAGCCACTTGCCTTGGTGCATGCGCTGCCCTGCTTTGACAACACAATAAAGCTGAAACTTAAGTTGGTGAGTTCCCTTGACATGTGTGTCCATGATATTATCAGTGGATGCCCATTCCATGCAGTCAAGGTTGAGATTTGTTGGTGTAAATTGTTCTGCTACCTCTGAGGTGTCCAATAATGGTGGAAAGCATGGATGAAGGAGATCCACATTAAACATTGGGTGCAAGCCAAGGAAGGGGGGAATGTTGAGCTCAAAATAATTGTAACCCACAACCTTGGTGATGGTATAGGGTCCATAGCGGAGTAGACAAAGCTTCCAATGGGGTCCTGTAAGGCGTTCTTTCTGCAAGTGCAACCAAACTTTATCCCCCACCTGAAACTTGTGTGGCACCCAATGTTGATCATGACGTTGCTTGTACTTGGCATTGGAGTTCTGTAAAATCTCCTTAACCTATTGGTGAATGTGTTGGATTCATTCAATGAACCAGGTGGCTTTATTGGACTCAGTGTGAGCATGGGATGGTTCTTCCTGGATGGACGCAAGGGGTAGTGCAACATCCATGGGACCCAATGGTTGAAATCCCAACCCCACTTGAAAGAGGTTGTGGTTGGTTGAGCTATGTATGGCTTTGTTGTAGTTGTGTTGAACATAGGGAATACTATCATCCCATGTGCGTGGATGCTTGGAATTGTACATGCGTAAGACATGCATGATCATCCTATTGATGACCTCAGTTTGGCCATTCGTCTGTGGGTGGAAGGCAGTGGATTTGGTGAGCTTGGTGTCCAGTAGTGATCAGAGGCTCGACCAGAATGTGTTGAGGAATCAACTGTCCCGATATGAGATGATGGTTTGTGGAATCCCAAAATGTACCCACACTCGTTCGAAGAGGAGCTTGGCAGTGGCCTCCGCTATGATGCTCTTCTTGTAGGTGGTCATAAATGCCATCTTGGAAAAGTAATCAACCACCAAAAAAACACAATCATTCCCTTGCTTGGGTGACATAAGGCTTGACATGTAGTCCATCGAGATGGATTCCCAGGGCCTTTCAGGAGTAGTCAGAGGGGTGTACATGCCTTGTTTCTTAATGGCCGACTTGGCCATGGTGCAAGCAGTGAAGGACTTGATATACTTGTTGACATCTCATTGAAGTTTCAACCAATATAAATGTTGTTGCAACACTGCCACTGTCTTTTCTACGCTGAAGTGCCCTGCCACCCAACTATAGTGAGCTTCCCAAATTAGCTTCACTCGCTCGTTTGATGGGACACAAAGATGGTTGAGATGGCACAACAACCCATCATGAAGGTGGAAATCAGTGACAATTGTGTTGGTGCCCAGTAAATGACAGGTGGTGGCGAAGTCAAGATCACTCTCATAGAGTTGGGGCCATCTGAAGGTTTCATGGTCGCATGAGTTTAGCACCGTTGAGAGTGTTGCCACTGGAGGTCGACTGAGGCAATCAACGACACGGTTGGTGCTTCCTATCTTATACTTGATGTTAAGATGGAACTGTTGCAAGTATGTGGACCACTTCTGATGGTAGTCATTCTACAATTTGCCTTGTGTCTGCATGAATTGCATAGGCTTATGATTAGTTTGGATGATTGTCTCCTTCCTGAGAATGTAATGCTTCCACCGACGACATGCTTTCACAATGGAGTACATTTCCTTTTCATAAGTAGGGTAATTACAGATGACATCTGATAGTGTCTCACTATGATAGGCCACATGATGTCCATGTTGAGTGAGAACTGCACCCACAACATAGTCTGAAGCATCTGTCTCGATCTCAAAATCTTGTTTTAGGTCAAGTAATGAGAGCACCGGGGATGAGCACAAGCGTTGCTTCAAATCATCAAACACTTTTTGTTGCGATAGGCCCCACATGAACTTTTCCTTACCACCACCCCTGGTTACTTGGCTAAGGGCCCATGCAATATGGGAGAATCCCAAAACAAACATCTGATAGAAATTGGCAAGGCCTAAGAAGCTCTGAAGCTCAGTGAGTGTGGTTGGGGTTGGCTAGTCATGAATGACCTGGATCTTGGATGGATTGACATGCACCCCATGATCATCAACAATGTAGTTAAGGTATTGGACCCTGTCCATACCGAAGGAGCATTTTTCAAAATTTGCATATAGCTCGTGCTGTCGCAGAGTGTGCATAACCTTTTGAATGTGTTGCAAGTGTTCCACCCAACTCTTGTTGAAGATGAGGATGTCATCCAAATACACCACCACAAAAGAATTGGTGAAATGCCGCAAGATATCGTCCATCATCCTCATGAAAGTTGTTGGGGCATTCACCAAGATAAAGGGCATGACCAACCATTCAAAAAGACCTTCTTTGGACTTGAAAGAAATCTTTCATACATCGATCTACTCTATTGGGACCTGGTGGTAGCTAGACTTCAGATCAATCTTACTGAAGTATTTCACTCCCTTGAGTTGGTTAAGGAGATCGTTGATTCAGGGAATTAGGTACCGGTTCCTGAGTGTGATTTTTTTTAGGGCTCGGTAATCGATGTAGAGTTGTCGGGTCCCATCTTTCTTTTGCATAAGCACGATTGGGCTTCCACAAGGTGATGAGCTTGGTTAGATGTGCCCCTTTTGGAGCAGCTCTTGGATCTGGTGCTTGATTTCCTCATTTTCTAACAAAGAGTGGGAGTAGACTGGCCCATTAGGTAGCGATGCGTCGGGGGTTAGATCGATTGAATGCTTGAACTGACAGTGCAGAGGTACCCCAATGGGTGAGGAGAAGATGTCTTTGTATTCCTCCACGATTGTATCCACTTGATTCTGCTGTGTGGAGGGACATGTCGCGGAGGCCATGGATGTGGTTGCGACCTTCCGCTCGCTTTGAGTGCGAATCGCGAAGAAGACAAACTTCCTGGTCTGAGAGATGACCTTCCTGTATTGCCTGGCAGAGATCAAGGAAATGACAGTTGGTGGGACTCCCTCGGGTATCTTGTACAATTTCTAGTCCAAAAGTAATAATAACACCACGAGGACTAGACTCATATACAACATGACATTTCCATAAATAAGGTTGGCCCAAAAGAACATCACAAACTTCAAGGGGGGCGACATCACACAATACCTCGTCTTTGAAAGGCTTGATGCCATAGGAAAGACGACACTGTTGGCTGACATAGAGATCGCTTCCTTGGCGGAGCCATCCGATGGTGTACGATTGTGGGTGCGATGTTGTTGGCAGGGCCAACCGCTTGATGACCTCCGCTGAGATGAAGTTATTATAGCTACCACTATCAACGATGAAGTGCAATAGAGTACCCTTCACCCACATCTGTGAATGAAACAAGTGCTCTCCTTCCTTAGGTTCCTCAGGTTCACCAGGATGGATCTTGGTGGTAGCGATGGTGGCACTAGGTTATGTGTCAATGATCCGTCTCCCCTTTTCTAGTTTTGAATCCGAGTCAAGACCCACATTTGATTTAGAGGCTTTCACCTCAACCACTAATGACTGCTTCGAGCGACATTCAGTGGTGTTATGCTGGGAGATCTTATGGAACTCACACCACTTCCCTGTGTATTTCTTCATCTTCCCATTGTCCTTCTTTGTTTGCGGCTTAGAATAGTTGTCATAAGGTTGCCCATCCTTGCTTTTCCCTTTGTTCTGCGGGTTGGGGCTTCCCTTGCCCTGCTTCTACTGTGAGGGGTTCCTAGACCCAAACTGTCACGTCTTTTATTTGAGCTTATGCTCGATTTTGATAGCATATCGATAGGCCATGCCTAAGGATGAGATGTATAGAAACTCCATTTCTATCTGGATGTATCTATGCAGACCCTTGTGGTACTTGAGCACCAGATGTCGCTCATAGTCTCTGATACCCAACTTGGTGCGCAAGGTATGGAAGACATTTGTGAACTTTGGCACTGTTTGGTCCCATTCCTGCTGTAATGTGGTCTATTTTGTATATGAGTCATCATAACTTCCAATAGGGTAGTGTTGTTCCTTAATAACATCCTTGAAAAAAGCCCAGGTGGGTGCGACTGCAAACAACAAAGATTCCTTTGTTTCCTTTTTCTCACATAAAGTCTCCCACCAATCTTTGACATGGGGGATGACCATAAGGAATGCAAATGTAATCTTTCCTCTATTTGAAAAGTTGTGGACAAAAAAATACCCTTCTAGCAGATTTAACCATTTGTCTACAACATTCGTATCTATTTGACCATCAAATATAAGAATATAAAAATTGATCTGTACCTTTAAGGGGGCGACGCTGCCACTCAAGGAAGATGCGTCCCCTATCGACAACCGTCGAAGGATTTGTGCAAAGCTATCCATCATCTCATTCCTCTGTCGCTCGAGGGCTTCCTAGAGCAACATTTTGAGAGGATATCCTATCTTGTCGTCTTTCTTTTCTCCCCCCATGAAAGGTTTCTTGGGTGTGTGAAAGCAGGTTTCCTCAAGAGAAATAAGCTCGAGACCCAACTCCCTATATCCTGACCTCGTCGGGGACATGCACTAAGAACGATACAGAGCAAACCGCTCTAATACCACTGATCCAGATTTATGAGTGGAACGAAATGAAAACACAAATCTATAATATTAACACAGAGATACCGTGAATAATAACAGAGATACAATAAAACTTGACTTCTATTAATAAAGAAATATGATAAAACTGTAAAATGCAGACTAAAACAAGCTTGCTAGAATGGTGGCAACTTTTCTCTAAGAAGAGATGTGATCACTACGCTCATTCACAAGAAGATGAGTATAATGAGACTCTGAAGGAATTTTTACATCAAACATGAATGAGAAAACCCTAGACATCCAAAAACCTAACCCTAGGAGACGAAGCGCCAAAAGTCATGTGGGCCCCGTTGGAGTAAGTTGGTACATCAACTTCCTGGGGTCGTAACTTTTGCAAATGATCTCCATTTTAGGCGAACAATAGCCCGTTGGAAAGGTCTATCCGAGGACTACACATTTTTTTGTCACATTCTAACTATGTCCATAATGTAACTATGGGGAGCCCAAAAACGTTGTTTAAGTCCTCAAAACGACCCTGAAAGTTTAGGACCTGAAAAGTTCGAAAAAAAATTGCCAAGATGAAAACTGAAACTTCCAAGATGAAAGTTGTATGTGACCCAGTTGGAATAGGTGGGTGGCCACCGATATCCACCTGGATCACATAAGGTTGAAGGTTTTCCTTAGGATGGTCACGAAAGGCATCCATGTCCTCAAAAAGGCCCATAATAAAGAAACCCCCATCCTTTACTTTCAACAATTGTGCCCTCGAAATGATCCTCGAAGAAAGGGAGGGACACGAGCCCTCACGCTGAGAGTGAACACTAGTTACAGGAAAGCCCATATTTGAAGTACGAGGAATTCCTTGTGAATGAATATACTTACCTACGAATATCCCTTGTGCCACATAGCCTCCATCTTGCACCACTGTAATGGAGACAAGTCCAAATCATCCCTAAACCTGTCCAACTAGGTTTAGGCTTTCTCCCTAAGATTATCCCCTTCAATCAAAGGAATGGAGATGTCGCTGACCAATATATGATGACCTTTGATTGCCAGATCAATTAACTGAGACAACTGATTAACCTCCCCCATTTCATCCTTCAAACTATGATGTCCATCTTGAATTTTATTCGCCTTTCAATAATGATTAGGGTTTATAGGCTTTTCAACCAAAACCTCTAATGCTTTCTTTGAATTTGTTTTCTATAATTATAGCTCACAATCATATAATACATGACCTACCTAATGGCATCAAGTGCATCTAAAAGGTATATTAACATTATCCAACACCCGAGTATAAGAACTATCCCCATCTCTAGCGAGGTTGTCTCAAACAAACCTTTTCAAGGGTAAGGTCCACCAATATATGAGCCACAAAGTGGAAGCTACAAGTTTTATATCTATCGTTGGAAGTTATAAACTTCCCTAATGTTTCACCAATAACACGCAAACCCGAGTCAGACCAGAATTCCAAAGGGAGGTTTGGCAGTTTTATCCAAGTAGGCAAGCTAGTCACTATCTCCTCCTCGGTGTCAAAAAGTTGATGCTAGGGTTTAATACATAATAAACTTCATCCCCAATACCAACAATTTGCCAAAATACGCCAAGCATCATCTTCGGTTCGAAATATGAAACCTATCCATCCTCAAGCTAGAAGATGGATAATTGGTCCATAACCCAAAACAAGCACCCACTCAGATTGCATCCATAAATTCAGATTCTCCATAGAAAATCTCCTTCCATTGAATCTCCCATCGAGAGTTTTTCCCTCAAGTTGAGTGATTTGACCAACTTTTAGGTTCTCCCCGACCACTAGCAAAACTCCACCCCTCTTTGACTTCACAACCCTCAGTTTCTTTCGAGCATGCATGTCCATGGATTGTTTTATCATGCTCCTTGAAGCTCTATCGATTCTAAATGACTCCCAATAAACCCTAACGAGCACAATGCTTCATGGATTTTTCCTTTAGGGGAGTTGGTTGAATTGCAAGGGAGAAAAGGACATGTTGGATCTGCGCTAGAGGCCAGAACTTCACACAATGCATGATCACCGCTTGGAACAACCTTTCGAGAAAATTTATGACAACAATCCTCATCTTGACAACATTCCTCCAGAGACACTACCAAATTTTAGTGCCTAACTTGGTCTTTACTAAGCCTCCCTCATGATAAATTAAAAAAGACTAGACGGTGTACTTGATTCCACCTCCTTTTGGTATGCTTCAATATTTGAGCTAGAGCTCACACGAAGTGATATAAATATCATGTCCTCCAAGAGGGTGTCCTTGGAGTAATCGACCAAATGGATAACATCTTACATCGACCATAGCAAAGCGACATAGATGGCACCAAGAGTCGGCATAAACCCCTAGTGGGACAATCCCCTAGATCTGACTAGATCACTAGTTAACAACCACCATTATAAGACAATCTGTGAAAACGCTAAACTCCCCAATCTCCATTACCAATTGAATTCTGACCATAATCAAAATTTTGCCATCAACATAACGAAAATATAGGCAAGTGACATATGATTTATGCCACTAGTTACAATAATCAATATATGCAACTAACAAAGTAGTTATGATAATCAATATATGCAACTAACTAGCATTGAGTTTTGAGGAGTCAAAATGGTAGTGTAGTTTTGACCCAAAGAAAGGTTGTTTAATTTTGGAGAGTGTGCATAAAAGAGAGTATAGTTTTGGAAAAGAGGGATCACACATTTTTATTATTATAAAATAATGAGGTGTAATTACCATGAGCAGAAGTAAAATATTAAAAGGTAAGAAGTTGAGGCATCATAGGGATTCCAAAAGTTGAAGAGACGAAGAGTTGCTTAGAGAGAATGAGATTGTGTGAGTGTAAAAAATCACAGAGAGAAGAGGCATGGTAACAAAAATGACAATGAGCAGATAATTGTAGGCATTGAAGAAAAGAATTGAAGAGCCAGACGATAAACTAAAAT
>ML778295.1:2163901-2176841 GCA_009831015.1 Picea engelmannii | reverse complement strand
GAGTAGATATGAATTCTCACTTTATATTGTAATCAATTTCTCCTTATTAATAAAATTACGTATATGAGGACACTTTGTCAATAAATATAAGGTTCCTTTCACATGGTGCCAATAAAGATCGTTTTGAAGAGTTTACAATTGTTGTTAGAAAATGTACTTCTTTAATTTATAAGAAGAAAGGCTTTATTAAACAAATTGGAACCTTTAATGTTTAATAATAATAAATAGTTTAATCCCTGGATGGGGTGCCACGAGCCCAGCTGAGGACACGCGGGAGGATGCTAGGACGCCTCTTAATGGCATCAACCGGCCCAACTCCTCCGTCAATTAATTGATTTATGGCTTACCCCCGCCACCTTAACGCGATGAGCCCTCTCGCGCGTGGGAGAGGTACCAGGCGACAGTGCACTCAAGGTTCAGCATTAATGGCGATCGTGTGTATAGTAATTGGATGGGTTATCATGATAAGGGACAGGGTCGAAATGCATTCAGCCTTCGCAAAGCTCACTCTGTCCGCGAGCCATCTCCGTTATCCATCCAACGCAGAGAAGAGGAAGATTGCACTGCACTCTCGACCTCCACCTATTCGCCTTCCTCAAGAAGCCTCCATCATGCCTCGACTAAGAGGTAAGTCACGCCGAGGTGCAGCCTGGTATCGGGCTGAATCTCGGCGCAAGCGTATCCAAAAATTCGAGAAAGCCATGGCACTAGCGTCAACCCGGCGCAGGAGGAGATTCAGGTCGACAACAAAGGCAATTGTTGAACAGGTTAGTCCAGAGGAAGCCCTGCAGCACCAACAACTCGTGGCCAAAATAGAAGAGCACAGGCTGCCACCTGCAGCCCACCCGGAAAGACACGACGATGGCAACGAGGAGGACTTCCCCCCGCCCTGCATCGTGGAGGAGGAAATCCCGCCAGCCGATACCACAGGGATGGAGGGGAACGAGGAAACACCAACCCGTCCCGCGGGAGACACAAGGGCAGATTCAGAAGGGGACACCAGCAAATGGAAGCAAGGCGACGAGGGAGACATGGACCAACCCACCTGCTCGGCTCTTTGGCACCTGCCCCTCGTTTTTTAGCTCAGACACATGCTGAGCGACCTGGGCTTTTGTATGGATAGAATGGAACAGTGAATGGACTTGCTCTTCGCAGGGCTCTCAAAGAACACTCCAAAGAAGCAGTGTCCAACTTGCGCATAGGACTACGCAATACCGGCAGGCTGGCGTCGGACGGGACACACGCGAGCAAGCTCAAGCAAATAGTCACTCAAGGGCCCTGGTTTGAAATCTTCATGTTGTTTCGGTTTTAGATAGCTTACATAGACATTTTAAGACTAGAAATGCTCTGGTTTTTGCTACTCTACAACATTGTCGCCCTGGTTTCCCTCGGGCAGGGCGAGAATAATTGTGTTTTGATAAAAATCATGCACCAAGCACAGACAGGCCAACTATACTGGTTTCCTATACAGGTAGTACAGGTGGAATCAACACTGGACATTGTACACCTTGGCTTTTTGATAATATAACAGGTACCACCGTTTTAATTAAAAAAATAAATAATAATAAATAGTTTAATTAAATATTTAGAATAATAAAAAATTGTTATTAAAAAAAATTATAATTATTTTAAAATTGTAATTATTTTAAAATTATAATCTAAAAATCATTATTTATAAAAAAAATAATTCAATAACATTTCCAAATTATAAGTGTTTAATGATTATTATATTTTTAATATTAAATTAAAACTATGTTTATAATATCAAATGAGACACATGATGGGCAACGTTGCTCAAATTAAACATTTTTAAATTCTTATAAGTTCAAATCCATCATACAATTGTAATTCAAAAATCTTCATTAATATAAAAAGTATAAATTTAATGTTTGAATTAATTTATGAAAAACAAGATTCAATAACTATTCATAAAAAATTTTGTTATAATAAAATTTATGATTCATATAAAATAAATTATACATAAAAATATAAATGTAATGTTTGAATTAATTTATGAAAAACAAGATTGAATAACTATTCATAATTTTTTGTTATAATAAAATTCATGATTCATATAAAATTAATTATACATAAAAGTATAAAGGTAATGTTTGAATTAATTTATGAAAAACAAGATTAATAACTATTCATAATTTTTTGTTTTTTGTTATAATAAAATTTATGTTTCATATAAAATTAATTATACATGAGGTTGGGAGAAACAAAGTTGTTATATTGGATTTAAGTTTTTTGTAATTTATTTTCACAACATTGTTTTTCAGTTTGAATTTATCGTTTACTCTTAAAATTTATTATTTTCAATTATTGTCTCCTTGATGTTATAGCATATCCTTATCATTTACAAACTAACAATATTAAAAGCTTCTAGTGATCTTGTTTCCATGTGGAATTTTCCTTATCATTTACAAACTAACAATATTAAAAGATTCTAGTGATCTTGTTTCCATGTGAAATTTTCTTTAAATTTTAATGGGTTAAAAAGTTATAACTTATCATATTGCTTGTGTTTTTAGGAATATTTTTCATATCCTTATCATTTACAAACTAAAAATATTAAAGATTTCTAGTGATCTTGTTCCCATGTGGCATTTTCTTTAAATTTTAATAGGTTAACAAAATTGTGCAAGTACTTGGTACATCTTATGCTTGACCCATTCATGTGAATGCCTGTAATATTAAAATATAATAATCAAATAATTCTTGATTAAAAAAATATGGATACAATGTTTGAATTAATTTATGTATTAACATTTTAATGGATTAAAAAATTTTGCAAGTACTAGGTACCTCTTATGCTTGACCCATTCATGTGAGTGCCTGTAATATTAAAATATAATAAGCAAATATCTTTTCATTAAAAAATATAGACACAACGTTTGAATTAATTTATGTATAATAAGCAAATAACTTTTCATTAAAAAACATAGACACAACGTTTGAATTAATTTATGTATTAACATTTTTTTGGGTGACAATAACACTTATGATTTATATAATATCAATTACACTTAGTGGGTGAGAGAAATAAAGTTTTTATATTGGATTTATAGTTTTTGACTATTGATTTTGACAATAATGTTTTTTAAGTTCATTGTTTTCTTTTAATATTTATTATTGTATCCTTGATTTTATAAATGATCATATTCTTTGTATTTTTATGATTAGTTTTGGTATATTTATTAATTACAAACTAATAATCTTAAACGACAACATTGTTTTTTAAGTTCATTGTTTTCTCTTAAAATTTATTATTGTATCCTTGATTTTATAAATGATCATATTCTTTGTATGATTAGTTTTGGTATACTTATCAATTACAAACTAATAATCTTAAATACTTGTAGTGGATCTTATTAGTCCCTGCCATAGGTATAGAGGGACTATAGCGATCGATAATTTGTTGACTTCATATTAGTTTGTCCTTTGACCACAAATATTTTCATAATCTCTATTGTTGGAGCTAGGGAACTAAAAACATTGATTTTTATATACTAAAAAGTACCATATATGTAGTGATCTGTTTGGATAACAGATTGGAGGTCTTATTCCCGGCTTCGTTATTCCCAATGTTTTATATGTTAACATATCCAAACATTTTTATCGTGTACAGTCTTTTTGAATCATATATTTTTCCTATGCATTGCTTGAAAGTGGATTAATGCTAGCATTAATTTGAATGTTTGTCTTAGCATTTTCTACTAGCTAAATTTATCCCAATGTTTGATATGCTAGCATATCCAAAGTTTGTCCTTCGAATACATTCTCTACTGTTCGAACTATTGTTACATAAATTATAATAATAAAAAATTGGTACGTCAGAGACCTGCCACATTGCATTTTTTCTTAAATGTTTACAGAGCATTTCAGACAGACTTAAATGTTTACCTAACAGGTTGGCAACATAGAATGTTTACTTACCAGGCTTGTTACAATACATTTTCTTCTATTTATTTTATTTTATTTGCAATGTTCTCTGCAATCAATTTGGACAATATTGTGCTTCAACAACATTGCTAGTTCACTGGTTCATGCTTGCTTCTTGCATCTCCACTGATTTCTTATTTTCTTGTTGTTGTTGTTCTTGTTTGCATGCTCGTCTTGTTGCAATTTGCACGTTTTGGGTTCTACAACCGTGATTGGAACTGCGACATTCCTGGTGGACTGGTTGCTTCTTGCCTCTTTGTTCGCTGGATGCTATTTATTGTTGTTTGATTAGACTTTGCAGGGTTCGGGTCCTATGGCTGCAGTTGGGCCTTTTGGTGCTTCTTGATGTAGGAGCATCGATCCACCTCAGCAAATGCGCCAACACGCAGACGTGCAATGGAGAAAGGGAGAGGCATCGACCCTCCCATTTTTAAAATTTGAAATAATCCTATATGTATTTTCATGTTGTAAGGCTGTAAATGTTAGGCCATACCTTTGTACTGGTAGTGGTTGAATTTCCTTAAAGGGTTGCTTGTAGCAAGCCCAGATCGTAGTCAGATCTGGGTAAACATTTATGAAACTTCAATTAAATAGATGAGGTTAGGTGAGAGAGGACGAGCTCGCAAAGCCCCTCTTTTGTAAGGAGATATTGTATCAGATTTTAAAAGGGAGAGAATGATAGAGAGGTATGGAGAGAGAGGCCTTAGAAAGTAGAATAGTTATGAGAGAGAGAGCTTGACAGAACCGGGACTTTGTTACAGTCCATTTTTTGTAATCATTTGTATAGACACACAAAGATAATAGAAAAGTAGTTTTTCCTACATACAGCGTGTTTATGTATTTATGTTCATTTTATGTTTTTATGCATTTTCATGTTTGAATGCGTAATTGGTGAAGTATTGCATGAGTTTCAATTGTTTCTTGTCTTTGAGTTTCCGAGTGCAAGGAGTGCACATAGTCCGCAAAGAGTGCGTTGACGGAGGTTTAAACTCAAGGGAAAGTTTAGGAGGGATACCGTTGAACCTTCATCAGTAGAAGTGCAAGGGGTGCATAGGAAGAACTCCTTATCGAGTTCAGAGAGAAGCAGAGTTACTGAGAACTCTGTCGATCTCTGCCATGTGGGCATTGAGCTGGTGCAAGTGTGCATAGAAGAACTCTATGTTGAGTTCAGTAAGAAAAAGAGTTATTGAATACTCTGTGAGGAAAAGAATTGGAAGGAGTGCATTGAGCAGAAGAACGTCAAGAGGGTGAGCAGTATTTTTTGTTCAAGAAATCCTTCAGATTCTGAGTTTGACGAAATCCCGAGAACACAAGGTGTGCGTGGGAGATTGAAATCTCCGAGGAGTTCAAGCTCAGGAGGGGTAACGTAAAAAGTGCATAGGAGTCAGAATTGTTCTGAGTCCATAAGCTTGGAAGAGATAACACTTGCAAGAGGGTAAGAGAGACCCAAAGGAATCGGGTTCACAGAAAAAAGTTCACAGGCTGAGAAATCTGAACACTTGAAAGATATTCCAAGTCGGGAGAAGGTGGAAGCTCAGGAGGAGGGGAAACAAAAATCATCTGATTGGTTGTAGAGAAGAACCTGGGCCATTAGATCTACATCCAACGAATAGAGGGAGCACAAAGGAAAGAACAGATTCTATCTGTTGGATCTGAGCGTGAAGGATCAACAACTGTCTGATCACAGGAAGGTGCATGAGTCTTAACGCTTGCATGCACAGGAGTGAGAATATCTCAAAGTTTGGAACTTGATATTCCCGAAGCGTGGAGAGCCAAAGGGTGGGAATAGATCTGGACCATTGGATCCAGAGGGGATATGTGTCAACCAGTCGGGAGACCTAGAAGGAATCAAAGGTGTAACTTTGAAACACCTGAAGCTCGAAGAACTGAAGAGCCGAGAATCATTGATTTGCGAGGGGACACTTGTCACCAGATTGCAAGCTCCAGAGAAAGTTACATTGGAGTTTCAGTTTGAGAACTGAAACAACCAAAGCCTGGAGCCCCAAAGAACCAAAGCGTCGGGGAGGCGAGGCACCGAAGACTCAAAGAGATTTTGGATTGTCAGATCTAGAAGGGGCACGTGGCGAAAGATCATGGACTCCGAGAGAAATTATTCCGGAAGTAAAGCGAAAGAGGAATTTGAGATTTGAGATCGTCAAAGCCCGAACAACTAGAGTGAACGATAACCGTTGATCTAGGGTTGGACAGGTGTCACCAGATCGTGGACTCCAGAAGGATTTAATATAGGGATTTGTAACTGTTGAGACTTGAAATTGCCGAAGGCCGGAGTCCCGGAAATGATGAGATCCGTCAATGCAAAGATGGAAACACGGCGTTAGATCACGAGATCTAGGAAATTTGTATAGATTTTCTAAGTTGAGGGTTGAGAAGCCCAAAGTCGGGAGATGCAAAGGGATTGCAGTCGTTGATCTAGGAGGAGACAGATGTCAAAGGATCAACAACTTCGGATAAAACCACAAGGAGGCAAGAGTTTGACATTTGAGATTTTTGAAGCCCGGAAGTTCGAAATGACGGTAGTCGTGGATGTGAAGAAGGACACAGACATGCAATGCCAAATCTAGAACTCTAGAAGGAAATGAAGGGGAAAGGTCTGAATACCCAGAGGAAATCTTGGTTGTTGATCAAGGAAGGATTCGTAGGGATGTTGATCTGGTTGAGGAGGTCAAAGTCCCGAAGCGGGAGCATGATCGTTGATCTGGGAGGATACGTGTCAGCATATCTTCCACTCCGGGAGATTGTCATACAGAGGGGAGTGGAGTTGAGAGTTGAAAACTCCTGAAGGTTGGAAAGGCAGAGTAAAAAACAACCGTTGATTCGAACGGACTACGTGTCGACAGATTGTAGAGATCTGAGGAGATGCGTGGAAGGAGAAAATAAGGGAAAAATAGAGATTGATAGAAACCATTGATCATGGTTAGTGCCAAAGGAGCAGAGATTGAAGGACAGAAGGTATTGTGGGGCCAGGAAAAGCTCGGACATTAATTTTCCTTGAGAAGGCTGCAATTTCAACCATTGTTTTAGTGACGGGGTACGTGTCAGCTGGAGAAGGATTGCGGGGCGAAAAGTGGGTTGGTTTGAAACCACTCTTGACACGCTCACAATCACGCATTAGCACAAGGGCACAATCTAGGGACATATGGAAGAAGGATCTAGTGAAAAGGAGATAGCACCCGTGAACTGAGGAGCGCTAGAACATGCAGACAGAGGGTGCGAGTGTTATAGGACCTGCGCCTAAAGAAGGAAAGGGGCCCATGTATATTTGATCTGGGTTCATTCAGGATCCCGAAGAGTCAATACGACTCACAATTGGAATGGATCCAGAGACCGGGAGGTCACAGAACCCCAGGAGGGGAGGGGGGTTGTATCACTTCTTAACTGGGTTGTTATTTGCTTCTTGCTCTTGTTTGCCTAAGGTTTGCAATGTTGGGGTGTTTCATCCACAGTTGTATTTGTTGTTACATTGTTTTGCAGTTAAATCCCCATAAAATGTTATGAAGATAAAATAACATACAAAATTTTGTAGTCGATGTAAATTGCATCTCTTACGCCTTCAACCAGATTATGTCGGCCTCCAACTATATTTCATAGATGGTGATGCATTTTTCATGGTTTATGTCTTACTATGGTTTCATATTTATGAGAGTAAGTTTTGTTGTCTGGGTGATATAGTTTTTCTCTCCCTTTTTTTTCCTTCTTGTAAACTTTCTTGTTTTTTGCCTTTTGTTCTTCCACTCTATTATGTGTTTCTAGTTCTATACTTTCTCACATTTCTGTGCTCGTGGGTTCCCGGTGTGGAGAACTGAAAAATATTTATCTCCATCTATATCTTCACATCACGATTCCGACCGACCGCAGTTCGGTTGCATACTTAGCCAATTTTATGAACGTGCCTTCATGGATAGGTGCTATGGAACTATGGTAGCTCATGTTCGCTATATACATCTTGCACCCAGAAATTCCTTTCTCTATAATTCGACCCCGCACTACTCAAATCACAACCGTGCCTCTGCCTATGATGATTTTGTCTATCTGACCTACCTTTCCATACTTAGTCAAGTTTTCAAAGTTTGGCAGGTTGATGCCTTCCGAGTTCAGAAAAGTTTAAAAGAATTTGTTGCTCTCCTCCATCCCTTCTACCTTCTTCCCTTCCTAATAGATATTAATTATGATTTCAAAAGTCACAACCAACTAGACAGGTTCAAAAATATTAGCTTTAATAAGAAAAATTCTCGAGGACATCTCCCATTAAAATGAATATATATCTGCGGATCTATCTCTTACATTAAGTATGTTGTTCGGTTGGTAGATGTCTTATCCATTTCATTTTCAGTCTTAGCCATGCTGAGAATCTCTTAATAATGACAAAAGTGAAGCCAGAAAGTGGTGGAATTAAAAAATCTTCACGCGCTTTTTTCCTGCAAATGCGGACGTGTCAGTTTTGCACTTCTCTAGTACATATGCTCACGATTGGGAAGAAAAATGCCTTTGGGCAGAGGGGATGCATCATGCATCATGCTGGGAGTAGACTTTGCAATGGGAATCATCATCATCATGAGAATAAGAATGGAAGAAAAGTAAGGAGTAGTTGTAATACCCAGGTCTCTTATTTTTGTCAGCCTTTCGTCCTCGTTGTTAGCAAATTGAATACTGGACTTCCTCGTAGAAAAGAGTTATTGCCCAAACTATGGACAACTCTACATTCGTGGAAATGAATTTTGGACCGCTTATCTCCATCGTTATCTATATCTATATTTCTAATATATCTGGTGTATATTATCACATACCTGCAAATCTTCCTTAACATTAACAACAAGAGAATAACATTTTCATCAAACTTTACTTTAATCTCATATGACTAATTTTGGATTAGTCAACAACCCTAACACTACTAGATATGGGCGGATTATTCCACAAAATTTTTCCACGTTTCTATTATTTTCATGTTTTTTTTAAATAGGGTGGGATTTTCATCGATATTTCCATGAAAGTTCGTCAATATAGCCACGAATAGGTTTTTTAACTTGGTCGGGATTTTCGTCGCTATTTCCATGAAAGTTTGTTTCTGTTGCCACAGAAATTTTGCCTATCTCATTGGTCGGTGTTAACGGCTAGTTTACTAGTTGATCTATATATATCAGACTTTAAAAGACTTTGCGACACAATTGCTATAGTTGCGACACTGTTCGTGGGTTTTGTTTGAGCTGTTTATTTTTTCTGTCACCCACCGGTTGAACAAATCCAATTCTTGATCTGCATAGCTCGGATTTTGAACTTGCAAGGTTAATATGTTTTTTTTATTGATGTACTCATTTAACTTCTAAATTTTTGTTCAAATGTTGAAATTTCATGTAGCTTGTTTTTTCCTTGATAATATATTATATGTGTAGTACCATATTTCATGTCTTTGGTTTTTGGATCTAGTTAGTATATTCTATGGAAAAGGGTATGTGGATTCCATAATATTCTAGGTTTATGGAATCCACATACCCTTTCCCCTTCAATTGTAGCTAGAATGTCTCTCTCTTTTCATTGATAAAGATATGGAAGTGCTCTTGAAACTCAACCTTGATCGGTGAAATGATATTAATTGATTGTCATTTTCTTCTCACTTTTATTTTTAAGAACTAAAAAAAAAACACCAACTAAGCTTGATTGAAGCTTTGATACCACTTGTTACATACCTAGTACCCAAATGGGATCACACTTGCATAAATTGAAAATAATATAACAATGACAATAATGGTTGGGATACTTGTACACCTAATGGTTAGCTAGCACTTACAAATTCAATTAAATGAAGGAAGAAATCTCCATGAATAAAATCTTGAAGTTTATTGTTATATTTGTAAATGATAAGTTATGGTATATATAGGATAGGGAGGAAACTCATGTTTATAACAATAAGATACATAAACACTAACCCTAAACTTATGTTAGGTATATATGTCATTATTATATAAAGGAAACATTTGTACACATATCACCTTATTATAAAGATGTTATCTATGTCGTGATTAGGCACATAACAATCACTTTTAACTAACCATCTTAGCTTATGGTTAGCCACATTTAACTTTCTTGGCTTATGACTAAGCACCTTTAACAAATGAACTTATGATTATATACCATACTCTTCCAATATAAATAAAGTCTATTTGTTTCAACTTTCTCAATAAAATCCACATATCCTTTTCTTATATGTGATGTTGTTTCTCTCAATTTTTTATAATCACACACAATTTCAGATGTAGTGATTAAATCTAATTTGTATTTGATGTAACTTGTTTATACACTATTAATAAGGAGTATCTAAAATATAAAAAAATTCATGACGAAATCTACGATAACATGATGAAATCTACTAGTCAGACAATGAAAAATGAGAACATGCCAAAGTGTCTTATAAAATAAAATTGTGCCCACTGTAAGTAGCATAAAATTGTGACCATTGTATGTAGATGCAAATCAACATATCATAACTTAAACCAGCCCAACCCAATTGTGGATGACAAGTGGTTGGCATTCTTTTTTTAGTGGTGAATTTCAAAGATTGGCATTTTGTCTACAAAACAACTTAAAGGCTAGTGTATGGTGTCGAGTGATTCAAGTTTGAGAAATTTTGACCACTTTCGTTAAATGGCGTGTAATTATTTTCCATGGTGATTCAGTACACACTACTTTAAAGTACAAATTGAAGCATATCAATCTTAATAGTTAATTGATAATAAAAATAAAAAACATGTCAAAATGTCTTAGAAGAAATAATTGTGAGGAATGTAGGTCACTATAAATAAACATATCATAATCGAAAGGAGTAGCTAAAATATCATGAAGGAGTAGCTAAAATATAAAAATTTGACAACTTATTGTTTGGTATGGTGTAGGTAAGACAACTGCTTGTCAGGACAAGGATTTTTCACTATGAACGAAAATGACAGGAAGCTTGCTTGGTTAAGAGTGGCATTAGAGGCGAGGGGTGATGGAAAATGTTATTTCCCTTGCTATGATTGCAAAGTCTTGCAAAGAAAAAGACTTTTAATAACAATAGCTGAAAGACATTGTAGGGAGAAGGGGCACACTGAAGGGGGTTATGAATATCATCCCTTGGTAAGAGGATTCAATATTTAATGTATTCTCTGTAATAATCAACATGCCATGAAGTTTAGTGATATTTCTATTTGGGATTTTTATATTTTCTATACACACTAACTTTTCTACGTTGTTTTTAAATATATAGATGATGCCCCCAAAATGTCGACCTCCAGAGAGTTTTTTGCCAAGTACTAGTAGAAATACTCCTTTACAGGGTGATGAACTTCGAGATCAGAATATTGAAGTTGATGATCAAGTTATTAATGATTATATGGATGGAGGTAACGTTAGTGATTCAAATCAGGAAGATGAGATACATATATTTATCCAAGACACATTTTCTCCAATGGATGAGGACAACCAGGATGATAGTCATGATGTTTATCCTCTACTCGAGAAGTCACGTTAACCTCTTTATGAAGGCTCAACAACAAATATTTTATCTGCTATATTGTTTTTGGTGAACCTGAATGTTTTGAATGGTTTATCAAACACATGCCTCACACAGATACTAAGGTATTTAATTTGTTAATTATTTATGTGTGCATGTTCACAAATACTTAAAAGGTTCAATTTTTTCTTATATTGCTATTTTTTTCTAATTTGTAAATTAGTATATTGGATGCGATATTGATGATTAATATTGTTTACATTGAATTATTTTTTAGAATTTTGTAGATTGTTAGGTTAAGTTTTGTTATCGCTCAGTTTGTAGGGTAGGTTTAAGTAGCTTGAAGGCAAGGCTCAAACTTGTGTAACATGAGCTTCCCCACCCACTGTCACCTCGATGGGGAGCTCTTTCTATTCAGGGTGGCTAATCCCTAGGGAGACATCCCTAGTAATCTGAGGTTCTGAAATGTCTAAAGGTATAAAGGATCAAGATTAGGGTTTCCTTTCACAGATTACTGCCAAGAGAGATAGTCAAGGATGAAGGTATTCCATTGAGAAAGACACATGTTTGTGAGACAAGGCAAATAAAACTAAAATGTGCATACAGTGGTTAGTACTTCAAAATAATAATGACTATCTTTAATACATATGAGCAATAATAAATGTAATTATTGACGAAGTCAATGATTGCAAATAAAGACAAAGGCTTATAATACTTCTTCAATAAATACAGAGTGATACTTGCATTCAGTGTATAAAATCAATCCTTATCATATCTCAATGCAATAAATCTGCTCATACATAAATATTGTTGCTGCGTCACTATGCAGATTTAGGGTGACGTCAGCCCTACTTCTAAGTTACTTTTGAAGGGAAAAGAAGTGAACGTTTTGCACACTGAGCCAATGAAATTGCTTAATACCTCTATGGCTATCAATGGATGACTCAGCCGCAACTTTTAGACCAAACAAAAGTTCAAATAGGGCAAGATGTCATCAACAATTAGGGTTAGTAAAGTTGCTAGGGTTAGTTAGGATTTCAATTAAAGAGTGTTTAGAAGATTGTTTAAACACAGAAAACCTCAACATTCTAGGATTAGAGTAGTGCCTTGGGTTAATGGAGTCAAATGGAGAGAGACTAAAGGCTTGGAAAGACTTAAACTTAAGTACGAGAGAGTTAGGTTTGATGGTGCTGCAATGGCAGGGCCACCAAATCAAAACCCTAAGGGGAGGAGGCTCATTCTGGTGTAGCTAAAGCTAGGCCTCATTCTCCTCCCTCTTTCCTTAAGACTCTTTGGCAAAAACGGCTAGCTATAAAACACAAATCTATGGCTGAAAAGTGTTTCTTGAGGACAAGGCTTTTCAAACCCTAGAGACAAACCCTAGGTGTAAACTAAATTAGGCCTAGGACGTCTTCTTCCTTCAATTTATGTTTCAAGCTAACTCAAGAAAAAGATGAACTAGTGTAGCAATGGCTAGGCTAGGTTCTTCTT
>ML778295.1:2152886-2163851 GCA_009831015.1 Picea engelmannii | reverse complement strand
GCATATGCCAAAGATAATCCTTCCAATAGTAGCGCCTCAACTCCAAGAGCCAAAAATAACCAAGACAAGAGCTAAAAAAGTATCTCTCACAAGAGAGCAAGTTGTGTTATGCTAAAATGAGGCTCAACGTCCTCAATATATATCATCCAAATGACCTTTAATTTCAAAATAGGTCATTAAAAACAACCGACAAGGCTGACTTAACATTATTCCATTATTTGTCACATTAAATGCTAAAAATGTCAAAAATGAGCTAAAAAGGGAGACGTTGGGCCCCTCTGAGGGAGACGTTGGCCCTTTTGGGGCATGATCAGCATCCAGAAGGCAAAACGTTGGCCCCTCTGGGGCTCCTGCAACCTGCCACATGTTCCAAATAGTCCCAGCATGCTGCCACGTGCTCCAGAAAATGTCCAACCTATCTTGGGTGGCGTCCTGTCCATCAAGGCCATCATCCCATCTGTACGGGGTGATCTCCCCTAGATCAATCTCTGCCAAAGTGTCCTGGTGAGGGCGTCCTTCTTTCTTCTTCATGCAAGGGCTCATCATGACGTTGTCCTGCCTCTGCCATCCCAACAACCATATGATGGGGTCTTCAGCCCCATGGAGGTCTGAGCTAATCATCTCCTCATGCGTACCAGTCCTCTGGTACCTGTCCACCGGGTATGGTCTTGCACATCAAAGACTGTGCCCTCCATGGGCTCATTCGTCCTAGATATCATAGCAATGTAAATCATATCTCATTATTAAAGTTATCAAATATATGCATGAAATCCCTAACATATCATCTAGGAGCTCAAAGACATTACACGGATCTACTATACAAAGCTAAGGAAACCGACAGAACAACCTATTGGGCTAATACCCATAAGAGATGGAAATTTTCCTCAGAAGATCATTCAAACCATGTTTTATGCGGTGATATGGTTTAGGGATGTCCAGTCATAGTAAGACCAAGGAAAGGTGTCGTCTGTGGGTGCCTTTGTAGGAGGTGAGCTGTACCCATCATGGATGCCTTTTTTCCAAGCCCTTTTATTGCCTCATCTTTCTTTTATTGCTTTTCTTTCTTTTTTACTTCAAGGTCCGACGAAGAGGACACTGCCTTGGCTTGGTGGCCAGAGCTGACAGCGTTACCCACTGGTATCTTCGCAGAAATGATATGGCTGGCTTGTGATGAGACCCCCTTTCCTTTGGCCATGCAACCAAAGGTCACTGCCCTGGCTTGGTCACCAGATGGTGGCAATGTCATACTGCTAAATACCTATGAACATAATGGGCTGGCTCATGATGAGACCTCCCATCCTCTTGGTTAGGTCTTGTTTTTATTATTATTATTTGTCTTAGGGTCCCTTTAGTTTCTTATCGAGAGGTTTTTTATTGCCTTCTTGGGGATCCCCTGGGCGAAGCATCTCTAGGTTTTATGTCCTATGGCTTTTATCTTTTACCAGCTATTTTTACCCCCTGGGCCTTTAGCCCCTTCTTCCCACAAGACAAGATGTAACCCTCAGGGTCATCCTAATGGCTAGACTAGGGGAATGGGATGGATGAGCAGGGTATAAGATGAAAATATGATAATATGGTGGGAGCGGACGATGGCTCTGCAAATCCCCTTTGGTGGCTAACCAAAACCCATGAATATCAACTTGCTAAGTTACCCAATCAATCACCCCAACAATGGTCAAGTGGATTAGTGTAAGATCCAAGCAGTCATCATAAGTGAAAGGAACCTAATGCATATATAAGAAGGTTATAACAATCAAATATGACACATACAATGATACCTCAGACCAATTACCTCATGGAGCAAGAGTCCTCTCCGATGCAAGCCCAGGTCGGTGGTGATGGAAGCTGCTACTGCTGACAGGACAAGTCTGGTGGAGAATAAGAAAGATGGGCCCTCAAGGTCCATGCTCAAGTCAACCATGCTCTCGGTACTCCATGTCTAGGACCACGTGGGCCTCGAGACATGATCTCCTAGTTATCCCTAGATATCGGGGATAACATCTGGCTCCAACTCGGGGACATGTGCTAACTGTAGAGCGCATGAGAACCTCAACAATCTCTGGCATAGACCTGAGGCCTGCTCACACTTGACAAGAAAGCATCAGTTACAAAAGGTGGGGTGGTATTTCCACCCCGCAAAGCAATAACATGTGCATATAAGGCAATCATAAATGCAGATAGAAAATGAAAATCTTACCTGTACCTACCTGTTGGCTGCAGGTTGGTTTAGTCAAACAACCAATGAAGCCAATCCAATAACGTCCCTTGATACCTACCTTTTTGCTTCATCATAAACCAAAACAATGACAAATCAAGCACAAAAATGTCATGAGTTAGAGAATATATCACATCATTAGGTATCTCAAAGTCCAACTCATGGAGGCGGGCAGGAGGGGAAAAATCCTGCCAAGTCCATCTCTGAGAAAAATACTCAATCCTATCCAAGAAAGGGTCATGAAAGCTACAAGGTTCAGAAAACAGACTCAAAGGGCCTGTAGACTGGTTACCTAGGACATCTTCATGCTCTAGAGTCAAGGAGAGAATTGACAAAGGTTTAGTAGACGACTGGCAAATTATCAAGAGAAGGTTGTAAAACATATTGGAAATAACATTATCTAACCAACCCTTGGAGTCTAGGGTTTCCCCAGAAGGAAAATCAACATGAAAAAGGTATTTCCCAACTACACCTTTAATGGAGAAGCCTGGCAAAGTAATAACAAGTGGTTGGGGTGAAAAGTCATGAGAAAACTTCTTCAGACAAACAATGTGTTTACTTGTTTCAAAAACTGAGCACAGTAGTGGTTGGCAATCATATTCATAAATAGGGTCCAAATGCTCATTAGGGTACTCATCAAACATCTCGTGGTAAGACTGAAAATCATCCGAAAAATAAGGTACTAGGTCATCCTTGGTGTTTTGAAAGCTACAAGTAAAAACTTAATTTCCTTGTTGCCATTGTCCGGAAGAAATCTGTTGTGGTAACTGCAAGGGCAACAACTGGAAACGACCCTCAATGTCATAGATGGGATCCAGGTTACAACCAACTACATCCCACCTATGTCTCCCAACATGTATGAATTCATCAATATTATCAACAACGTCACTATCTGTGTCATAACATGCAGGATTTGTAAGACTTAAAAATTCATCCTCCTCCTCCTTTTCATCACAAGGTAAAGCATCATCAAAATTTAGGATAGGAGGGTAACTCACTGTTTCTTCTTGTGTAGGTACCTTGAGGAGCTCGATGTTCTTAGAATGTGTCATTGCTTCATCCTCATGGAATACCTTTTTATTTTCAATTGCACAGCAAGGGACTTCCACTTCGTCTGAGGCTTCCATTTCCTCTTCATCTTTTGAATTAAAGGACACAGTATCATTAGAATTTTGAAGTGGAAAATTACTAACCTCATATTCACTTTGTTGTACAGAAGAAACAGGTTCTTGCATGACTTCATCAGTGGGGGGAGCACAGGTGGATACTTCATCATCTTGTTCAGTTTCTTTCTCCTCATCGATGTCTTCATTCTACTGGTTGAAAACTTGTTCTCCCCTCTCTTGCGTATCTTCAACAAAGTATCCATGGGAGACTAGTTTTATCAAGCTGAGAGTGTCCATAGCATTGGTCTTGGTTAAAGAGAGACTCTTTTCAATTTGAATGGCCATGTTGTGAGCTTATGCAAGTGTTTTTGGATTCTTTTTATTTAGAAGGAATCTCAAATGTCCTTGAAGTCCATTAGTATAGAGGTAAATGAGGTAGTTTCCTTCAGGACGATGGCTTTGTGGAATCTGGTAAAGCAGTTTCTGGAATCTAACCCCAAAAGATCTGACAACCTCAGACTTTGTTTGCCTTATGCCTTCAAGCTCTTTCAACAATGATTGTACATCTTTCATTTCCATGGTCCACTTTGCAAGGAAAACCTCTTCAAAGAGTTCCATAGAATTGATGCTGGCAGCTGGAAGGTTATCATACCATCTTCTAGCCTCTCCATGAAGGGAGGGAGAGAATAGCTTCATCACCAAGTCTTCAGCCTCGTCGCTGATAGGGAAGTGTTGGAAGAATTTCCAAAATCTTCTTATGTGAGACTTGGGACATTCATCATCGATGCCAGCAAAACGAGGGAGGAAATCATCATAACGAGGGGGCATTTTTCTGGGATATCCCAGGATTTCACTCATATCCAAAGGTCTGTATATTCCTGGGTCCCATTGTGAAGTCATTGTTGGCTTCATCATCAGTGGATTCGCCAGATAGTTCCCCTGAAACTACCAAAGAATAGGGGGGAAAAAAGATAGTGGAGTCGCCAGGTAAGCTTACAAGAAAGGCTTCTAAAGAAAGGCTCACCAAAGGTTTGTCGTTGAGGAAAATAGACTCAGTGTTCCCCGGCAACGGTGCCAAAATGTTATCGCTCTGTTTGTAGGGTAGGTTTAAGTAGCTTGAAGGCAAGGCTCAAACTGGTATAACAGGAGCTTCCCCACCCACTGTCACCTCGATGGGGAGCTCTTTCTATTCAGGGTGGCTAATCCCTAGGGAGACGTCCCTAGTAATCTGAGGTTCTGAAAGGTCTAAAGGTCTAAAGGATCAATATTAGGGTTTCCTTTCATAGATTACTGCCAAGAGAGATAGTCAAGGATGAAGGTATTCCACTGAGAAAGGCACATGTTTGCGAGACAAGGAAAATAAAACTAAAATGTGCATACAGTGGTTAGTACTTCAAAATATTAATGACTATCTTTAATACATATGAGCAATAATAAATGTAATTATTGACGAAGTCAATGATTGAAAATAAAGACAAAGGCTTATAATACTTCTTCAATAAATACAGAGTGATACTTGCATTCAGTGTATAAAATCTATCCTTATCATATCTCAATGCAATAAATCTGCTCATACATAAATATTGTTGCTGCGTCACTATGCAGATTTAGGGTGATGTCAGCCCTACTTCTAAGTTACTTTTGAAGGGAAAAGAAGTGAACGTTTTGCACACTGAGCCAATGAAATTTCTTAATACCTCTATGGCTATCAATGGATGACTCAGCCGCAACTTTTAGACCAAACAAAAGTTCAAATAGGGCAAGACGTCATCAACAATTAGGGTTAGTAAAGTCGCTAGGGTTAGTTAGGGTTTCAATTAAAGAGTGTTTAGAAGATTGTTTAAACACAGAAAAACTCAACGTTCTAGGATTAGACTAGTGCCTTGGGTTAATGGATTCAAATGGAGAGAGACTAAAGGCTTGGAAAGACTTAAAATTAAGTACGGGAGAGTTAGGTTTGATGGTGCTGCAATGGCAGGGCCACCAAATCAAAACCCTAAGGGGAGGAGGCTCATTCTGGTGTAGCTAAAGCTAGGCCTCATGCTCCTCCCTCTTTCATTAAGACTCTTTGGCAAAAACGTCTAGCTACAAAACACAAATCTATGGCTGAAAAGTGTTTCTTGGGGACAAGGATTTTCAAACCCTAGAGACAAAACCTAGGTGTAAACTAAATTAGGCCTAGGACGTCTTCTTCCTTCAATTTATGTTTCAAGCTAACTCAAGAAAAAGATGAACTAGTGTAGCAATGGCTAGGCTAGGTTCTTCTTAATCAAATGGATAATCAAGATTTTATCACGGGGACATGAAGCAACAACCTACTTGTGTGTTTTCTCCCCAGGGTTTCAATGATTAAGCAAATAATAACAATGTAACCATAAAAGTAAGCAATTATACCTACAACCATTCAATCAAGAAGTTTTGCATGCAAAATATACCTACAAATCCATGAAGAGCCAAATCAAACCCTAGTTGTAACACCTTCCAATGATAAAACACCATGCATATGCCAAAGATAATCCTTCCAATAGTAGCGCCTCAACTCCAAGAGCCAAAAATAACCAAGACAAGAGCTAAAAAAGTATCTCTCACAAGAGAGCAAGTTGTGTTATGCTAAAATGAGGCTCAACTTCCTCAATATATATCATCCAAATGACCTTTAATTTCAAAATAGGTCATTAAAAACAACCGACAAGGCTGACTTAACATTATTCCATTATTTTTCACATTAAATGCTAAAAATGTCAAAAATGAGCTAAAAAGGGAGACGTCAGGCCCCTCTGAGGGAGACGTTGGCCCTTTTGGGGCATGATCAACATCCATAAGGAAAAACGTTGGCCCCTCTGGGGCTCCTGCAACCTGCCACATGTGCCAAATAGTACCAACATGCTGCCACATGCTCCAGAAAATGTCCAACCTGTCCTGGGTGGCGTCTTTTCCATCAAGTCCATCATCCCATCTACAGGGGGTGATTCCCCGTAGATCAATCTCTGCCAAAGTGTCCTGGTGAGGGCGTCCTTATGTCTTCTTCATGCAAGGGCTCATCATGACGTTATCCTACCTCTGCCATCCCAACAACCATCTAATGGGCTCTTCAGCCCCATGGAGGTTCGAGCTAATCATCTCCCCATGCGTACCGGTCCACTGGTACTTGTCCACTGGGTATGGTCCTGCACATCAAAGACTACTCCCTCCATGGGCTCATTAGTCCTAGATATCATAGAAATATAAACCATATCTCATTATTAAAGTTATCAAATATATGCATGAAATCCCTAACATATCATCTAAGAGCTCAAAGACATTACACAGATCTACTATACAAAGCTAAGGAAATCGATAGAACAACCTATTGGGATAATACCCACAAGAGATGGAAAGTTTCCTTAGAAGATCATTCAAACCATGTTTTATGCAGTGATATGGTTTAGGGATGTCCAGTCATAGTAAGACCAAGGGCAGGTGTCGTCTGTGGGTGCCTTTGTAGGAGGCGAGCTGTACCTGTCATGGATGCCTTTTTTCCAAGCCCTTTTATTGCCTCATATTTCTTTTATTTCTTTTCTTTATTTTTTACTTCAAGGTCTGACGAAGAGGACACTGCCTTGGCTTGATGGCTAGAGCTGACAGCGTTACCCACTGGTATCTTCGCAGAAATGATAAGGCTGGCTCGTGATGAGACCCCCTTTCCTTTGGCCATGCAACCAAAGGTCACTACCCTGGCTTGGTGACCAGATGGTGGAAATTTCATACTACTAAATACCTATGAACATAATGGGCCAGCTCGTGATGAGACCTCCCATCCTCTTGGTTAGGTCTTGTTTTTATTATTATTATGTTTCTTAGGGTCCCTTTAGTTTCTTATCGAGAGGCTTTTTATTTCCTTATCGGGGATCCCCTGGGCGAAGCATCTCTAGGTTTTATGTCCTATTGATTTTATCTTTTACCAGTTGTTTTTACCCCCTGGGCCTTTATCCCCTTCTTCCCACAAGACAATATGTAACCCTCAAGGTCATCCTAATGGCCAGACTAGGGGAATGGGATGGATGAGCAAGGTATAAGATGAAAATATGATAAGATGGTGGGAGCGAACGATGGCTGTGAAAATCCCCTTTGGTGGCTAACCAAAACCCATGAATATCAACTTGCTAAGTTACCCAATCAATCACCCCAACAATGGTCAAGTGGATTAGTGTAAGATCCAAGAAGTCATCAGAAATGAAAGGAATCTAATGCATATATAAGAAGGTTATAACAATCAAATATGACACATACAATGATACCTCGGACCAATTACCTCATGGAGCAAGAGTCCTCTCCGATGCAAGCCCAGCCCGGTGGTGATGGAAGATGCTACTGCTAACAGGACAAGTCTAGTGGAGAAGAAGAAAGATGGGCCCTCAAGGGCCATGGTCAAGTCAACCATGCTCTCGGTACTCCATGTCTAGGACCACGTGGGCCTCGAGACATGATCTCCTAGTTATCCCTAGATATCAGGGATAACAAGTTCTATTACCAACGTCAAATATTTTTCCACGCACATATCGAGAAATATCCGTGATTATGAAAGAAATTGGAATGGACTATCAGGCCATTGATGCATGTCCTAATGATCATATCATATATTATGGACAATATGCATTATAAAATTAATTCCCATAATTTCAAATAAGTAGATATCGAACCGATAAAGCATCAAACAAGGTGCCTCACAAAGTTCTCCGTTATATTATGATAATTCCATGTTTCCAATGGTTGTTCAGGTGCCAAAGTATAGCCCAGTTTATGGATTTCCATGCAAAGAAAAGAAGTCGGGACGATGCTCTTCGAATGCCTGTAGATGGTTCTGCATTGAAGTACATAGAAGAAAAGTGTCCAATTTTTAAAGAAGAACCTCGTAATGTTAGACATTCATTGGCAACTGATGGTGTCAATCCATTTGGAGAGATTCGTTCTACGTACTCAGTGTGGCTTGTTTTTGTTACAAACAATAACCTTCCTCCTTGGATGTCGATCAAGAGAGAGCACACAATGTTGGAAATGATTTTTCCAGGTATTTAATTATCTTTTATTTTCTTTAAAGTATGACAAAATATTTCATTTCTTTGTTTCGTGCATGGTAATTATTTCTTTTATATATAATGACATCTAGAGAAGTATAAGTAATCATGCAGTATGTTGAACCAATTAGGTAGGTACCAGGTTATATATATGAACGTATATATTGAGCCTCTTATCGATGAGTTGTTGAAGTTATGGGCTGGTGTCACTATGTATGACATCTCTAGACCAATAGGAAAAAAATGATTTCAATTCCATGGAATACTATCATGGGCAATTCATGATGCTCTCGGTTTAACACATTTTTGTGGTATATTGTTACTTTATTTTGTGATTTATTATTATATATATTTATTGAAAATATCATACATTATTCCCCCGAGGGGGCAGCTCAATTGGCAAGTGCCATGAAAATGAAGTTCCATGAGGTTTCGAGTTCAATTCCCCCTGACTTACCTTGTGTGTCGCGTAAGGGGCATCGTGGGCACACCTGGAGGTTATAGTGGTAGCGGTTGGATAACACGGCCACGTGTAACGCGATCACGTGCCCAACTAGTTGCTGATTCCTCCAGACAAAAAAAATAAAAAAAATAAAAAAAAAATAAAAAAATATCATACATTATTTTAAATTTTAACTCTAATTTGACGCTACATTAATTCATATATCTTGTAGGTCTTCAAACAATGGGTAAATTTGCATGCTCAGTTTGTGGTCCAAGGATAAAATATCATCGTTCAAGGAGTTTAGGAATGGAAGTGTTTGATGAGTATAGGCACTTTCTGCCTAAGAACCATAGTTATCGAACTACAGACAAAGAAAAATTTAATGGTAAAGAAGAAAATGGAAAAAAACCACAAAGAATGACACCTCGCCAATGTAAGTTGGAATATATTAGAAATCGTCAAGGTATGCAAATTATTTATGTATGACATATTATATAAATCTTTGGTTAATTCCATTAGTATTAATTTCTTTTTTTCCCATTAATTAGTGCTAATTTCAATTTGTTGATGTTTAATGAATGTCGTTAAGGCACGAATGGGATTCCACTAGGAATGAAAATTTACGAGCACCTACAAACAATTCATCTGTTTGATACAATGCATATCGGGAAGAACATAATATAATTGTTATGGAAAATATTAGATGGAAGGACTGACAAAGAGAGGATTGGAAAAAATTGTTGTGACATCTAGGAAGCTAATCACAGATTGCAAAGTGTTATTATTAATTCTAATGGCAATGGTCGTGAACATAATACTAGTCTTCCTTGGTTATTGACGAAGAAACAGAGCAATATTGTAAAAGAGGTCATTCGAAAAATTAGGTTTCAGACAAGGTTTTCATCGAACATACAAAATATATTAACGAAAAAAGGTGATTTTGGTGGGGTTCAAACACATGAATGGCATACATTCATTAAGGTAATTAGTAGGTTATAACATATTTCCTTATTGGTACGAATTTTTTGGAAACAAATAATAATTATTTGTTTTTTGTTACAATATGTTCTACCTTTATCTCTCCCACACGACTTTGACAACAACATAAAACAAATTATTTATGTACTTGGAAAATACACGAGGTGAGTATTGTTTTATAAGGAAAATGTACTTCTTATGTGATTTGTAGTGGAACTTATTGACATATTATGTTTTATCTGCAAATTTATGTATGCCTTGATATTATTTTATTGCATCGACACTTGTAGGTGGCTATCATCAAAAGAAATCCATAAAGAAGATATAAGGTATTGGAAGAGAGAATGTTAGAAACCAAATATCAATATAACATAGAAAAAGCTCAGAAAAAGTACTCAACGCCTTGAAAAAGAGATAATTTCAGATAATAAGCCTCTTCGACGGGGCAACCTCCTCTTACCCCACTTAAATGTTCAAGTACAATATGATTACAAATGAAAATTTCTCCTTGGTATATATAGGAGACTAGGAGTTATAATTACAACTAATGGAATAAAACCAACATAAATAAAATAACATTACTAATGTAATATGCCCCAATTAAGGGGTATTGAGCCAATATTAGGTCTTAACATGCCCCTCCCCTTAAGACAAGTGTTGTCCACAACGCTTGAGTAACTCCGGATGCTTCTGTATAAAAGACTCATCTTCCCAAGTGGAATCTTCAGGCGGTAGTTTCCTCCATTTAATGAGATACTCTAAAATGGATCTATTCCTCAGCTGGCGAATTCTTGTGTCATTGATGGCTTCAGGCTCCAATATGATTTTTCCTTCCTCGTCAAGTTCTGGAAATATAGTTTGAACTGGGATCTTGTCGCCTATAACCTTCTTTAAGCATGAAACATGGAAAACTAGGTGTAGTACTCATGAAGATGTACGCAACTCCAATTTGTATGCCATAGTACCAATCTTTTGCAACACCTTATAAGGGCCATAGTACTTTGGTGATAATTTATTATTCTTATTGGCTTGCTTGAGGGACATCTGTTTGTATGGTTGTAGTCTTAAAAACACCCAATCCCCTACTTCAAAACTTCTTTCACTATGATGTTGATCTGCTTGTTGTTTCATGCGATTATGTGCCATGGTTAGGTTGTCCTTTAAGAT
>ML778295.1:2096557-2137507 GCA_009831015.1 Picea engelmannii | reverse complement strand
TTGTATGCAATCTCAATCTTATAAAAAATTTGAAGAGTGTAGACCATGTATTTAAAACTAGAGCCATTTCATGCCACCCACATGGCCCATAGAACATATTTAAAACTATGTGAGTCATTTGGTTGTTGCCCAAATTCCTATGATAAGTGACAAGCTACGAAGAGGTGGAAAATAGTTTCTTGATCCTCCTTGCACAAAGGATAGATGCATAGACCTTGTCAACTATTGTTTTGTATGTTATCCCATATTTGGAAATTCATCACTTAATAGTTGCAACTTATTAAGTGATGAATTTCCAAATATGTGAAATTCCAGGATCATGGATTTCCAAACTATCGATCCACACTTGAACTCTTTGCTAGGTCTCAAATCTAGTTCTCCACTAAGTGTCAGGGGATACATGTTGATAAAAAACTACTAACAATTTTGTATACAACTATATGAAAATATGCAACTATATGCAACTATGCAACTATATGAAACTATATGCAACTTTATGAAAAAATGCAACTTATGCAACTATATGTAAATATGCAACTTATCCAACTATGCAACTATGCAATGATATGAAACTTTATGCAACAATGCAACTTATGCAACTATATTGCAATTATATGCAACTATATTGCAACTATATGCAGCTATATTGCAACAATTGTGTATGCAACTATATGCAACTATGAAACTATATGCAACTATGCAACATGCAACTTATACAACTTATGGAACTTATGTAACATTATGCAACTTTATGCAACATTGTACCCTTTATGAAACTTTATGCAACTTTATGCAACCTTATGCAACTTGAGAGTGGGATGCTATCTAGGAATATTGTACCCTTGAAATCACTAAATCATGCATATACAATGTTAGATACTCATAAATACCTTTGTGATGCATTGCCAATCAAAACATTATATTAGAGTAACCAAGGAACCTCCCATCAACCACCACATGTATTGCAATTGTATCATCATTACTAAGTGTTGGAAGTGCAACAAAGTAGCTTATATGATGTCGGATTGAAGCACCTTTTATTAAGTCATGAACTTCCCAGGTGGTGAGTAACCTAATTTAGCAAGGAGGTAGTTTGGGTTTAGGTTATCTCAAATATGGTTAAGGTTGTTATTGGATAAATAGAGTAGGAAAAAGTATTTTATGTAGCAATACTTTGTGAATGCACTAGTTGGTCTTTTTTATGATCAATGTCACTCCCTACTCAAAGGATCGCCTGACGCAGAACCTAAACCCTCAGATCAGAGTCTGCACAGGATATTTCGACTGCGGCCCCTTAGAGTCCGACTGACTCTTTTTAATTCCCCTCGGGAAACTATTCACTCACCCTATCTGAGCATAATTCATAGGCCCTCCTGAGTTATGCCTGCATGATCATTCACTGGCATGAACTCCATGATCAAACCCTGGCTGACATCGAGACTTTCCTTCTTCTTTTTTTTGGGATACCAGATTCCGTGATTTTGGAAATCCCATGGTCGAGTGCCTTACCTCTTCGACCTCCGAAACCTGAAATACCAAATGCTGGACCCTTCTTACCACGGATTCCGGTTTTTCACTCTTCACAATTTCGGGAGTTGTGATGTTGCGCAACCCTATCTCTTGGTCTCTGGAGTCCTGAAATCCAAAACGCTGAAATCCCAAAAGGTCCACCCTCAACCCTGCTACACTTCGCGACTTTGGGATTTTCCTTTCACCACTCCCCATTCCTTGTCATCAGGATTCCTGATATGCCGAATCTTGAAAGACCGAAACACTAATGTTCTGCTTCCAAGGAGATCAATGGCTGTGGTTCTCCCCTTGGTCCAACGGTTAGCATGATTTTGCGTACCGAGAGTTCGTAAGGCTTGTTATTGAACTCTCTGTCCTCTATACCTTCTAGAACCCGAATCTCCAAAGTGACGAAATGGTTTTGAATCTCCCGGGATTTCGCGAATCTTGTCGAGAGGATTCCTGAGTTTCCAATTGTCCCCTCGAGCTATGCTTTTCTCTTGATGTGGACTCTTGCCACCTGTCACTTTTTCCAGTTTTCGAAACTTGAACCACCTTTCGACAACCACCTCTATTTCAGGCTTCTGGGTACTGGGAGTTCAAAACTCTCAACCCTAACCTTATGTCACCACTATCCCCAAATGCCCAAACTCTGATTTGCCGAAATGTCGAACGCTCCTCAACAACTTCTTCGCGGTTCACGATTTCTGAGATTCTGAAGTGGAGTGCTCTACTCCTTGTCAATGGAAATGCCAAAACACTGATTTCCGAAATGCCAACAAATACTCTGTCGCAACTTCTGATTTAGGACTTTCCTCCCTGCTGAGTCCCGATCACTCATCCTCAGGACTCCCGAAACCATGGATTCCAAAGTTTTGAAAAATCCAAACTTGTCATTATTTGCCTTCACACACGAAAACTCCTTTTGCGTTTCGGGAATTTGATCAGCCAAGGATTTTGGCTTACACTTAGGACTTCCGAACCCCCGGATTCTCGAAATGATTTGATGGTCCCAAAAGGTCAAAACCAATGACCCACATTGATTCTGGATACCAAAGGGATGGGTTCGTCGACCCTTATCCACCTTGTTGCACCTTTTTCGTCACCTTGGTGAGAAAATAAGAGGTGCTTGCATGCCCAGTTGGGTCTTGCTGAGCAGGATAGCTGTAGAGGAAAGAGTTAGAGAAAGAAAAACAAAACTATAAGCAAGAATTAAACTAATACAAACTAAAATCATAAGCATAGGGACATAAAGATAACAAACACAAAAAGACCCATGTCACCAATGTTTTTAGGCTGATCTATTGATGAAATCAAAGCACCAAGAAGAAAGGGGACTATGAGTCCCTTCTTCCTCCAAGGGAAGGCTCTTGGACCCTCACAAGCTTGCTCTCCTTACAACAAGAAAAATGAAAATGGTGATGAAAGAAATCCTTGCAAATCCACTCAATGGAGAGGTGGATTGCTCAATGAAATGGTGCCAATGTGCTCTTGTCAAGGATGGAGTCCTTAAAACAATATAGGCTGCATAACATTACTTAGAATTCCTTGAGAAAATGAGGTGCATTCATGGCTTTTTATAGCATTGCATTGGGTTATTGTGTAACTGCTTTGTAGTGTGAAAAGAGGCCATTTAGGGCATTATTAGGTCTTTGACCAGCCCACCATTTGGATCCAGCTCGGATTTGGAGGTCAAATCATCTTGGGAGCTGAACCATAAGTGGTTGGGAGGCCGACCACATTTATAAATGCACCGTTTAGCAGGTGCGCAGATTTTTGTGCTAACAGCCACGCATCGTGCCCATATGCACACATTCTACATTCCTGTTCCGCGCATGTGCACGTGCACCCAACTTCTGTAAAGCGCTCTTCAATTTTTCACTACTTTGTATAGTTTTTGACCTTTTTTTTAATGCTGTGAGATTAATTCAGGGCCATGAATGACTTCATTATTGTTTGACGATGTTGAGTTCTTGTCGCCATGTGCGGATGAAATTTCAGTGATAACAGATGCCCCCTGATGGATGAGGTTAGGAGCATACATATAGCCAAAATCCATCAATGTTTCTTCTACTGAGAATGTTTTTGTAAGATAGAGCAATAATGGGATCATTCAGAGTGGTCCGTTTGGAGAAAAAAGGAACTTGTAGGACCCGACCTTCTATGAGGTGCGAAAAATAGAAAACTATGTACAAACGAGGCAGGCATGCCCCATGCTCGTGTTATGTAACTCTGAAAAAGGATGACTGAAGTGTTGGTGTAGACAAATGCAGCGCCCTTGGGGGCGGCGATGATAAAGGCAAAAGACAATTCTACAAAGGAACATACTCTTAATAATAGGCAATGATCGCGGTAATAAGTATCGGCGATGATGCGGGCATTGATGGCCCTACCAAGTTCAGAGGTCTTCAGAAAATGATAGAAATAACTACAATAGTGGCAAAGTAAGACCCACCATAACATGAGAAAGTGTTGGCGTCGAATTTTATGGGGGCCAACGACAATAGGGAGCAATGGTGTTTCACCCTGTGCCATCCGAGATCTCTCATTAAATGGAGAATGAGAATCAAGATATTGTCACCCTTCCGGAAAATCGTGCTAATGTCGACAAAAGGGGAACGCAACTCCCAGAAGCAAAGGGCTTCGTGGAATCTACTGAGGTGAGGAAGTGGCAGAGGTACATGGACGAAGTCAAGAAGTGGGAAGACTCAAGACTTCCCTTGGTTGGAGGATGTATGAGATAAAGAGTGGCTGCAACCGTGTAACAAGGTCGAGTGTCAGGGGGATGACAAGACCGGTGATAAGTTGTGCCAGAGGCGGGACAAGGTGAACAAATTCATAGGGTAGAGGTAAGTGACCTATGGAGTACTCTGAAGATATGGACGATGCTGGCAAGGGTATATGATAAGTAATGCTCCAACCAAGGGTGACATGGGTTGCGTGTGGCCAAAAGGAGGCAGGTCGCCAATGGTGATGACAAAAGAAAATCTAATGACTGGAAATAAAGGCGTTTGTACAATAAATAACGAATAATTGGGGAGAAATGTACAAATACATAAACGGGTGCCCCAGTGTGATATGGGTGGCCCACGTAGGGCATAATGTGCTTTGTAAAACTGATGAAGGGTGAGGGTCCCATTGGTGAGTTTCTGTATGAGGTAGGTGAAATGAAGGTAGGTTCGCACATGGGAAAATTGATTGTGGAAGAAATGGAGGGTTCATGATACTGCGAAGGTGCAGGTAAAAAATAGAACCATAAAGAGATAACCTGGGAGTTCGTGTGGGAAAGCTAGCAAAATGAGGAGAAGGAGTATGTGGCTGATTCATGTCATGATGAAAGACTATCGGGACTCCCGTCCCTAAAGGGTAATGAAAAACAACATGAGTGTCAAAAAGTGGCAAAAGGTGCTATGAACGGGACAACTCATGTGGGTAAGAATGCTACCGGGTAACAATACCGAAGAGGCCAATGGAGGCATGGGTACTGCAGAGCCAGGAATGAGGATCCTAAAGGCCAATATCAGAGGGTGTGACTAGAAATGTAAATGAAATACAGCGGGAGAGACTACATGCCAGTGCTAAGTATATACCTGAAGGGTTTATGCCGATGGATGATGAGCAAGTACCTGTACACATAACAACCAAATACCCAAAGTGAACAATATTTGATGAGAATCAAAGATATGAGCATGTATTTGAGAAATGTGACTATGTGCGTGCATACCTGACCATGATATAAAAAAAAGGTGCCCTGAGGGCTCAGGATGAAAATCGACCTAGGGATTGTTGTAATGTAGGTGACGGGATGATGATCCCGTGGATGAAGATGGTTTGAAAAATGGACACCTTGGGCTCCCGGAATGGTGAGTGGAAGTTTGGCAAAAGGCCTATATATAGCTGTAGGGCCCACATTGCCACCTCATTTGTACCTGCTGCAATAGTGATTGGACAAGAAGTTTTTAGAGGAGATTTGGAGATTCGGGGAGGACGAGGCAACTGATTGAGGATCTGCGAGTATCAGGTTAGTGGTCTGATCATCCTGCATAGAAATAGGTTTTCAATTTTTTGGCAGGGTTCGTATGGAGGGCTATAAAGGGGTATTTAGGGGGTCTGGGCCCCACATGTGCAGGCGATTCGGTGATAGGTGCGCATACGTGCGCGCCTGTACACCGAATAGACGTGCATGTGTGCGTGATAGGGAAAATTTAAGGCACGCCCAAAGGGAACACCTGTGAGTTGAACATGCGCGCATCAGTGCGTGCCTGTGGGTTTGACAGGCGCGCACCTGTGCGCATATGTATGGTGAACACGCGCGCGTAAGGGCGTTCCTGTGAAGCAAACAGGTGCACACTGACGCGCACCTATGCAGTGTACAGGTGCACATATATGCACGCCTGTGTAATGAACAGGCACGCATATATGCGCGCCTGTGGGTAACAAAAATCACACCTAGGAGGCAAGGTTGAAGGGTAAAAAATGAGTCTTTGTGATGCTGTTGATGGTTGCATGAGCTGATATAGGGCTCTGTGTTGTCTGCAGGTGGACCGTGGTGACGATGCGAGTGCAGTGGCGAGAGAGAGACTGGGCCCAGTTGCGAGACGCTGTTTCCATTGACGGGCCTGGAGTGTGTGCGACTTTGGCAACCTGTGGGTTGCTAAATTTCTTTGAGTGCCCATTGATATGGGCATAGTTGTATCTGTTGCAGTTCCTGATCCAGATGTGGATTCTAGAGCTGCACTGCTTCCTCATGCGAGGAGATCAGATCCCCTTCACGACGATGGAGGATATTTATTTCTTGACTGGGCTCCCCTTTTGGGGAACGCCCCTACCGGCGGAGCCGGTGTTTCCCAAGACCATTTTGCTGGCCGGGATTGGCCAGAGATACTGCTCAAGTTGGGACTTTATGTCTGGGAATGTGGTGAGCATTGGTGTGATAGACTCCCTGGCACATCACTGTATAGTGGTGATGATTGTTCGGATATATGGGTCACTTGTGACCCAGCGGATTAGTGGTGGCCAGCTGTTGGTGCTAGAGAGAGTGTTGGTCGGCGAGCGGTTCACCTGGGGGCTGACGCTTCATGCTAGGATGGTGGCACAGTTGGACCACTGTCAGTCCACTGGTGGAGGAGAGTTTTCTTTCGGGTCCATCCTAGTGGCCTAGTTTTTAGAGAGGGTGTCGATGTTGCGCTCGAGGGTTCTACTGGAGATGCCGAGGGCGCAAGAGCTGTAGTTGAGGCGGTGGTCGACTGTGTTGCTTCGTCATGGTGGTGGAAAAGGTGGTCACTTCTTTTCAGCAGAGGCGGCAGGGATATGGTGACAGATGCCATAGGTGATACTTCGGTACCCCTATGCTAGGGTGGACTTCCGGGGTGACCCGGACATGGTGCTACCTCCAGGGGAGGTGTTTGACCATCGAGGTATGTTTAGTATTGGTGTGCATGTTTTGGTTTATGTTGTTTGAGATATCAATCCATATGTATATGATATAGATGCTGGTACTATCTGTTGTTGTTGTTTTCTGCATGTGCAGATGTGGCACCTTGCGGGCGCGAGGTGGAGATGCAGAGAGCACAGGCTCATCAAGAGATGGAGAGACTACCGCATGGAGAGATATTTCGGCAGGAGGATGTTGTGGGGCGACTAGCTGATCCAGAGAGGGCAGCGAGGAGGCGTCGGTTCGATGACCCTGGTGCGGGGCCATCACACGCTCCTTCGGCGGTGGCCGTAGTGGATTATGATGATATACGCCATCGTTTGGAGATGGTTTTACAGGACGTGTCGGAGGACATGTGGACGCGTATCCAGGATGAGAGTTTCATGGAGCAGTGTGTGGGGGTTCCGCCACCATGGCGGGCCATAGTGCGATGAGCAGCAGTGCTGGCTGCGATGATGAGTGGACGTCTGCCACTGGGGCAGGAGGGTCCTGTGGGTGGACCACCACCGCGTGGGCCAGGTGGTGGTGGGCCGCCACCGCCTGAGGGAGGAGAAGGTGGTGGGGCGATAGAGGCACCATGAGTGGTGCATGATGTATATCTTTGTTTTTGTTGTATATAAGCTGGTGAGCCCATGTTCTGTACCGAGGTGCTGCATTGGCCTACGGATGCATGTATTTTTGTATGTAAACATTTGGATAGCCTGATGGGATTTTATATATACATGAGTATACATATTTTGAGATTCATCTGGTGTCTACATGTGTTTTTTTCTGATGATTTCGATGATGTCTATTCTATATATATGCTGTGACAGGATTTGTGAGATGTTTATGTATGTGTAGCTTGATGTGATATATGCCAATCTAACACCATGTTAGCTATTTGATCTTTTGTTTGATTCAATTGTCTTGGAATGTGTGTAAATGTAATGGAATCAAAATGTCGAGATAAAAGCCTAACCTGCAGGTATTTGCGAAAAAGGTACGGATTGCGTACACGGTATATGTCGTTGAGCTGGAGAATGACTAGTTGAGAGTCGAGGAAGATGCTAAGGTGATGAATATGATGACTCTGGGCATCGACCAGGAGGCCAATGACCACAGTGTATTCGGCTTGGTTGTTGGTTGCTGGCCCCAAACATATGCCGCTTGAATGTAGCATTTCGTGTGAGGGGGTGTAGAGAGCCCAAGCAGCCGAAGCGAGATTTTGCGTCCAATGACTGGCGTCATCGGCGTAACCAATGTGGTAGGCTGGTGGAGGAAGCATCTGTCAATAGCACAAGGCATAGTTTAGACGTGAGGCAAGAGAAAAAGATTAAAAAACACTAAAAAAGAAGAAATAACCTAAAGTAGAATGACTACTTTTAAGCATAAAATTTCTTGAGATACAACCCGTTGACGGGTTCTTTGAGAGAGAGGCCTTCGGGAGAGGCCAGGATATAGGCGCCTTTGGTGAGGCAATGTTGGATAATATAAGAGCTATGCCAAAGTGATTCGAACTTGCCGTGGCCAAAGGTATCATGAGCGATATCATAAGCCAGGATGAGGTCGCCTTCACAGAATGATCGAAGGTTGACATGGCGATCAAAGGTAGATTTGGATCATTTTTTAGCTGCCTCGTTGTTTTTTAAGGAAGATCGGTGATCTTCATCCAAAGACTCCAAGTTCAGCAAGTGCTGCTCCATTGGAGCAGTGTCAGGTAATAGCTCAATTGCGTTGCGTAAGGTGGGAATTTCGCACTCGATGGGAAGAGTTGCCTCGAACCCATGGACTAAATGGAATGGTGTAAAACCAGTAGCAGTTTTCACCGCCGTTCAATAAGACCATAGTGCGGAAAATAACATATGATGCCAATTGTTTTTATGTTTATTAACCGTGCATTGTAACATGGTCTTGAGGACTTTGTTAATTGCCTCGACCTATCCGTTTGACTGAGGTTAATATGGTGAGGAAAACTCATGAGAGAAGCCTAACCGAGATGAGAGTTCAGCGAAGATCTCATTCTCGAAGTGTTTCCCATGATCGAAAACGAGTTGGAGTGGTACTCCAAAACAGTATATGATGTGATTAAAGAAAAAACGCGCTGCAGTGTCAGCGGTGTTGTTGAAAGTGGGCATAGCTTCGACCCATTTGGTGAAGTAATCAACGACGACAACAATGTATTTGTGACCTTTGCTGGAGGGGGGATTACAAGTCATAAAGTCGATGCCCCATTTACAAAAAGGGCCGACAGTAATGACAGGGTGAAGAAGGGCAGGGGGAGCTTGGGCTTTGTTGGCATAGAGCTGACATTGCTCACATCGTTTCACGGCATGAATACAATCATGAAACAAGGTAGGCCAAAAGTAACCAGCTCGGATAATCTTTTGAGCAGTGGATATAGCTGAAAGATGTCCCCCACATGCACCGTTGTGGTAGTCGTTTAAGACTCTGTCAGCCTCTTCAATAGTCAGGCATCGACGAAGAATGGTGTCGACACCCCACCGGTATAGGATGTCTCCGATGAGGAGATAGAGGGGGGCCTGATGTCGAATATGTCGAATATCATCTCATGAAAGGTGGTTATCGAAATTTTGAGTTCGTAGGTAGACGAGAAGGTCGCCATACCAAGGATCATCTGAAGTGATGAAAAAGAGATGTTCGTCAGGAAAGTTGGTGTTGACGGGGGCACTGGTTGTGTCAGAGGGGAGGGTCGTGACAAGTTCGGCGAGAATGAGGGCCTTCTTGCTCTTAGGTGTTGAGAACTCGAGGTTGTACTCCTAAATGATAATGATCCATCGAGCGAATTTTCCGTTAACTTGTCGACGACTGAGCAAGTACTGCATAGGGTTGGAATCTGCGACGACTTTTGTGGTGTGAAGCAGAATGTAATGGCGCAGTTTCTGGACTGCGAGGACAACTGCAAGAGCAAGTTTCTCTTCGTGTTTATACTTCAAGGATGGTCCTGAGAGGTTCTTACTAACGTAGTAAATGACGTGTTCACGATTGTCATCTCCGAGTTGGACGAGGACGCTGGATATTGATACAGCTAATGCTAATACGTAGAGGATGTAGTCGCGATTATAGTCAGGTGCACTAATTAAAGGTGCATTTGAAAGCGATTCTTTAAGATCGTCAAATGACTGTTGGGCATAGTCGTCCCAGTGAAAAGGGATATTGTGACGTAGTAAGTGGAGGAAACCGTGTGCGCGTATGGTGTAATTGGGAACAAAGCGTCTAAGAAAGTTATCTTTGCCCTGTAGACTCTGAAGTTGTCGTAAATTCTGGGGAGGTGGAATTTCGGTGATAGCTTTGACTTTAAGGGGGTCTATGGTAATACCGCTTTGGGAAACAATAAAACCGAGGAGGTGCCCTGCGGTGACGCAGAACACACACTTGAGAGGATTCAAGAGGATGTTGTACTGACGACACCATTGAAAGATGATTTGTAAATCATCGAGATGCTGGGTGCGTTTCTTGGATCGAGCTGTGAGGTCGTCCAAGTAGGCGAGGATGATTTTAGCCAGATCGTGGAAGATGTATGTCATCGCCCGCTGGAAAGTTGCGCCGGCATTCTTTAAGCTGAAAGGCATGACACGATATGCAAAGGTACCTTATGGGGTAGTGAACGTGGTTTTATACTGATCAACTGGGTTGATTTGTATTTGATTATAGCCAGAGAATCCGTCCATAAAGGAGAGAGCCTCGTGGCCGGTGCAGTCATCGATAATTTGATCGATAAAAGGTGCTGGAAAGTTGTCTTTGGGACATGTGTTATTGAGATTATGAAAGTCTATGCAAATGCAGATAGTGCCCTGTTTTTTGTCGACGGGTACAGGGTTGGAAACCCATGAAGTATAAGCGATGGGGTAAATAAACCCGACAACGCATAATTTGTCAATTTTAGCTTTGATAGCCGCGGCTTTGGATGGGTGTAGTGGTCGTTGTTTCTGGCGAACTGGTGTAATGTCAGGCTAGGTATCGATGCAATGTTTGACAATAGAGGGATCGAGGAAAGGAATTTCCATGTATGACCAGGCAAAAATATCCCTATATTCCTGGAAAAGGGCTTTATATGCGTCGATTTCCTGAGGAGTGCAAGCAGATCCAATGATGATTTCTTCGACGATGCCATTTTTAATGGAAATGTCGATTTTGATGGTGGGGGAAATGTTGGCCATATTACCTTCTTCAAAAGCATCAGGGGCGGGAATGGGATTGTTGAACCAATTGATAGGCCCTGCCAGGATAAAATCTTTGGTTTCGACCGTGTAAATGGGGTTATGGTTAGGGGGCATGGGGGCGTCCTGTGGAGAGAAGAGTGTGCGGTGATGTAGCGCCTCCCAGGGCGAGTCTGGGCGATTTATCTCTTCAAGTATTTCCTCGTCGCATTGGAAACACCAGGAATACAAGGGGTCATGAGGAGTGATCTTGGTGACAATGGTGGGGTGGTTTCCCCCTGGTGAAGAAACAGGGGGAACATGGTTAGGAGATGGTGTGGGTTCACTCAACATAAACCATATGTTGAAGTATTGAGGGGTACCCATGGTGGTTGGGTGGAGAGTGTCCGTAGGGGAATGAGCAGGAGATTTGGGAGGGTTGCGGGTTAAATACTCAGAGACATCATTGAATAATCATGGAGGCGTTGGGAGTGCCTCGGGTTCGGGAGAAATGACATGAAGGTCCTCTAATGACGAGGTTATGTCAATTATCACCTCTGTGGGTCAGTGAAGTAGGGCCAATTGACGTTACCTGTATTCTAGGATCATAGGACACTGGTATGTAAAATGACCTAATGAATCGAAGAGAGAGCAAGGGCGTCTCATACGTTCATTGACTGAAGTGGTGACATAACAAACGTCAGTGATATTTGTTGAAGAGGATGTAGCAAGGCATGGGTTGTTCTGGAAGTTCTGGCGTACATTCGCTAACGTCTGCTGAAATCACGGTAGGGCTGGGCAATGATGGGTGTAATGGCCATATTCTGAACATATAGCACAAGCATATTTGGTCGTCAATCCTTTACTACTGGAAGGGTTGGTGGTACTAGCAGTAGTGGCGGGTGTTATGGGAGTTTGATTGAGGGGGATCAAATTCTGTAATTCAGGTAGTGATGGAAAATTGTTGGTTTGGTGGCCCTCTTTCTCACATAGTACGCAAGGTGGTGGGATGCGTGGAGGAAGTGGAGCAGTGGGATCTTTCTTCTTTCTCCTGCCCCCAGCTGTAGCACGGGGGTTAGTGAGTGGGGGGGTGGTGGGGGTAAGGACGGGAATTTTCATGGGAATTCCTTCCTGTGGGGGAAGGGATGGTCAAGGGACCATCTCTGGTGGGTGTAAATACCAAACTGGGATTGCTAACACCATATTCGGTAGTGTGAGCATTGTGGCTACCTGAAAAGATTCAATCCCTGGGGGAAAGTAAAAGAAGGGAATTTGTGTGAGGGGTTGGGGGAGTGTCTCCCAGATGGGATTATTCCCTTGAGGGGATGTGGATTCGTGGACTGTTGAGGTCGACGCGTGCGCAGGAGGCTCCGACGGGAGTGGTTCTGTGACTATTGAGACGTCAGGAATGACGGAAGCCTCCTGAGGGGGAACAACATCCTCTGTGTGAGTTTTGTTAGATGATATGACGTATACTTCATTAGCAGGATGAAGAAGTGGTGGTGCTCCATGATATGTCCCTAACAAGGATGGATCTTTAAAAATCCCAGGACCCATCTCGACGAGTGGATATGTGTCTGGTTTTGTGTGGATGAGAGGAAGAATGTTATCGAGGTTGGCAGATGGGTTAGGCTCATAATGTGAGACTTGGTCGATGGTCACTATATTCCCATTTTGGGGGGACATCATTGTCCGAAAGACGGAATAGGCCACTGCCTTCATACTGTACATGTAGCTACGCCTGAACATGATATTATAATTGAGCGGGGCGTTGATAACTTCGATATCAATGAGAATAGTCTTGCCCCCGAGTTCAACGGGGAAATTTTGGAAGAGCCCTTCAGGAGAGGATGGTTGTCCGTCATAAGCTCGTAATGTGATGGCGGAGGGTATGAGTTCTGGGGAACCAAGTTTCTTCCATACGGTTTTGGACATGATGCACGTAGATGCACCTTCATCGATGATACAGTGATGAACTGTGATGCTCCATATTTTTACTGGTATTTGAAAAGCGATCAAGGCGGGAAGACGAGGTTCTCCGCTGTCAAGGTCAAAGGTGATGAGTCGAGTATCTGTAGGGTCGACTGCCCCCAAGGCGGAGAGTAGTGATTTCCGCTGCGTAGGACAAGTCTGGAGGACTTCCAAGATTGACATGGTAGCCGAGGATTGTGCTAAGTCGTCTACCAAGCTATAGTTATGAGTTTCCCTAGCCTGTGGGTTGTGGACATTCCTGTGCAAAGGGATGCGAGGGATGCATAGTGGTGGTTCAGCGGAAGGGCGAGGGATCACCAACGGGGTTCCCGTTGGTGTAGGGTTTGTATATTGAGAGATGGGAACAGACTCGGCGGGGGTATGATACTGATGATTGCGGGTTTGCAAAAGTATTTCTTCCTCACTGGTGAGTAGAATTGTATGCTCTGCTTGATTGTTTGGGTTGTGGTATTGTCCCACCTAGGGTGGGCGATGCTGTGTGTCCTGCTAGGTGTTTATCACACCTTGATGTGGAATAGGATTTTGCAGCACGGCGGGAGGGGGTTGTTGCACGTATTGTTGTGGTGCCTGTTGAGGGGCAGTTTGTGTAGGAGAATGGGGTAGACTACCCGAGTCTTTCAACCGTTTGAAATTAGTGATCTAGGGGAAATGGTGAGTGTAATGATCGAACTCACCACAAAGAGCACAAGGGAATATGGTTTTAACATTATTTCACCCTTGGTGTTTGTTATTATTTCCCCCTTGGGGGTTTTGGTTCCCTTGGTTCTAGTTGCCTCCAGTTGGTTGGTGTTGTGGGGGTTGATTCCTGCCTTGACCGGGGTTGTTTTTATTCCTGTTCCATCCTTTCTTCTTGGCATTGTTCGATAGATGAGTTGGGTTGGCTGTATTCAACTGTTCAAAACTTTGGTATTGTTGAGTAGCATAAGGTTGAACAAAATTTACCCCCACATGTGGATGTGGGGGAGCCATGGGTTGTGGAGGACCAGGAAACGGGAAGTATGGATTTTGTGGTGGTACTGATCCATAAGGTACATAGGAAGGAGTAGTTCTTTCACTAGTACTATAAGATGATGTTGAGGGAGTACCACTATTTGTGAGAATAGATGGATGTATGGGAGGTGTCGGTGGGGGTCCACTGATGGGTGGAGGTATAGCAACAGGGTATGGTTGTTGATAAGGCGGTGGGGGGTAATAAGGAGTTCCCCCATATGCTGGCAGGTATTGAGGTGTTCCATACATCGGTGGTGGTTGGGTTTGTGGACCATGGTGTGTGGTGGCACCAATTAGTCCGTCTGCTGAGTGAGACATCCCAGGTTTGTCTTGGCCAAATGGCACAAGTTTTGGAAGATCAGGAAGTACTATGTATAAGTACCCTGACTGTGCGTAGATGAGGTCATACTGTTTGGCCTTACTGATGGCTTCCTCTTCAGATTGAGGGAAGGTGGAAGCTACATATTTACCAAGGAGAGAGACAAGTGATCTAAGAAACCAGTCAAGACATTGTTTCCTGGTGGTTTCCGCTTTGCACAAACTACGTCGCCTACGCCACTCGTGAATGTGGTCAGCGATGTGCGTGGCTGAAGTTTGTTTGAAGTTAGACAGTAGTTCTAGACCATTGTCGTGGTGGATGGGAATTGGAAGAAGGTCAAGAATGCTTTGGATAATGACTCAAAGGTTGTGTGGGACCCCGATTTTTCTTCGACATACCATTTAGCTGATGGGCCAATGAGTGTGCATTGAAATAATCGCAGTCTGATGGAATCATCTATAATGCTATTGGAAGAGCACCAAAGATGAAAGGTCATGACATGGTTGGCAGGATCATTTCCTACCTTACCTTCAAACTTTGGTATGTCTGAAGGTAGTTTGGTGGGCATTGCAGGCCATGTGGGGTCATGCAATATAGGATCATTGGTAAGTTTGGTGAGATCCGGTATGTTGAGAGAGGCCAAATATGGCATATGCAATGGGGGGGGATGATTAGTTCCAACCATAGTGTGTTGTGGACCTGACCCTTGATGGGGGCTAGGTGGGTTGGTGCTCCCTCCTTGAGAGGAAGTGGGTCCCCCGCTTCCGTGTAAAGGAGAGCGAGTGAATGGATGACCTTGGGAAGTAGACCCAAGTAATGTAGAACCAAGCAAAGCTGATCCTAAGATAGTAGCACTCACAGGAGTGTGTAAAGGGGGTGTCGATGAACGGACATGACCAGATACTCCCCCTAATATAGGAGGGAGGTTGAGCAAGCGTCATGAATGACGGGGGTTCTATGGTTCCCCTATGATGTCAGACTAGCTATGTGAATGTGTGAAAAAAGTGGTGAGAGAAATACAGAAACCAGAGCCTTTGTGGTGAATGTTTACACAATATATATATCCAAATCAAATTGTAATCAGATGTGCATCATACATAAAATGGGAAAGAATCATATATATCGGTAAGTGGGTTTTGTCCACGTGGGGGAATCAAAAGAAAGCAAATGCTCGTGTCCTAGAAGATGTAACGTCCTTCCTCTCAAATAGAACTGGACCTTCCAATAGTACTCAACCGTGGGGTGTGAAGTCACCGGAAGAGAAACTAGTGAAGGATGAAATAATTGGTTATAATGAGGGGTAAAGGGGGCATATCCTCAAAGAGTTGGCAATATTTCCCAATAGCCACACAAAATCCAATCAAGGTGCAATTGAAACCCACAATTGCCACCTGGGTAGATGTCCTAAAATTGGTCACTAGGTAACTTGGTCAAAGTGCGGCATTTAGATTTTTGGCCTAAGAAATGGGTCACAGGCTGGATCCCGTCCAAGAGGTGGGTGCCTCAAGGGGGGACGCACAGAAAAACTGAACCTCGGCCTTCGACCCTTCATGGGTATCTCCCTGACTTATGGTGATTGGAACACTTGACTTGGAGGATTTTTAGTTCCCTATTTGACAACCTCTATGTTTTGACAATGTGAGAACCAGATAACGGGGATTTATTTGGATGCCTATCCCCAAAATCCTACCTAGACTAAAAAATTTCTTTTGGCACCTCCTGTGGAGGAAAACTTAGTGAGTTTTTATAAAAAATTTAGATGTATTTGTTTTGGGAGGTTGGGGGTGCAAACCAACCTCATTGATTAAAAATGGGAGTGGATAGTCTCGTCAAGAAAGGATGGGGTATTTTCAGAATCCCTTTGGAGGAAACTTACTTTGACCTCCACGTTCCAAGAAGAAGCTATGTGAGTGATAAGTGACTTTTGTGTGTGAGTGAAAGTGTGCCAATTTTTAGTGAATTAGATGTCACCTTGCTACATGTGGACTTCACTTGGTCCTTACAAGAGTTTGATTACCTAATTAACTAAGTGCCTTTGGTACAACCTTGCATAATTCAAAATCCCTAGGAAGCTAGCATGTGGACATGTGGGTCCGTTACTATCCTTTAACTCCCTATTATGATGTAATCTATAAAAAGATTGAAACTATCCTAGATTGAACATGTGGGCATGTATGGGCCTGTTACAAACCTTTAAACTTCCCTAGTGTTTTGATCTAAGAAAGAAAAATTTCAAACACTATCCTATCTTTGTAGCATGTGGGCATGTATGGGCCCGTTACAATATTAAGATGTGTTTGAAAAAAGAAAACTAAGAGGGGTCCCAAGAAGGGCCGTTGTCCTCTCCTAAAGGTTTCAAACTTTGTTTAAGGGAGATGAAATTGTTTCACAATCTTTTTCTGATTCTCAAGGTCGCTTGACGGCACTAGAGAAGAGCATACTAAGCGATTGTAATTCAGCTTCTAGTCCCAATGTAAGTTATATGTGATTAAAAATGGTTACCACCTTACCTTGTAAGTCAAAATAAGCCATCCATGTGGCAAAACGAAAATAAGGGAAATTGATTTTTATCCTCCTAAGTCCCTATGTGTGTTTGACTAACCCCTTTATATGATGAGGGGACTAAGTGTGGTGTTGTTTTTAAAACATTCTTGACATCATTTTAAAGAAGGAAAATGGCCTTCCCCACATCCCAACAACTTACAATGTGAAATTTTGTTCAGATGCGTGACCCCTAGTGAAGACAGAGGCACACAGAGCACAGGCGCGCAAACAGAGATGATTCTGACAGAGCATGCGCGCAGAGAAAAGTCGTTACTTAAGCGCATCCACACACGATGCACGTCTGTGGGGTAGAATACCCACGCACTTGTGACAAGTAGTCGAGAAGGAAAAATCTGGGTGGATTTCTCTCAATTCTCCTTTGAATTGGATGGTTGGCAGGTCGGCCCAGGCCGGTTAGTGCACCTGCAAGTTAAACAAACTAGAAGAAGAGAAAAATAAACCCAAATGAGGTAGGAAGTTCATACCTATCCCCAGCGGAGTCGCCAATCTGTTTCACCCTTTTTGTCACCTTGGTGAGCAAAAAAGAGGTGCTTGCATGCCCAGTTGGGTCTTGCTGAGCAGGACAACTGTAGAGGAAAGAGTTAGAGAAAGAAAAACAAAACTATAAGCAAGAATTAAACTAATACAAACTAAAATCATAAGCATAGGGACATAGAGATAACAAACACAAAAAGACCCATGTCACCAATGTTTTTAGGCTGATCTATTGATGAAATCAAAGCACCAAGAAGAAAGGGGACTATGAGTCCCTTCTTCCTCCAAGGGAAGGCTCTTGGACCCTCACAAGCTTTCTCTCCTTACAACAAGAAAAATGAAAATGGTGATGAAATAACTCCTTGCAAATCCACTCAATGGAGAGGTGGATTTCTCAATGAAATGGTGCTAATGTGCTCTTGTCAAGGATGGAGTCCTTAAAACAATATAGGCAGCATAACATTACTTAGAATTCCTTGAGAAAATGAGGTGCATTCATGGATTTTTATAGCATTGCATTGGGTTATTGTGTAACTGCTTTGTAGTGTGAAAAGAGGCCATTTAGGGCATTATTAGGTCTTTGACCAGCCCACCATTCAGATCTAGCCCATATTTGGAGGTCAAATCATCTTGGGAGTTGAACCATAAGTGGTTGGGAGGCCGCCCACATTCATAAATGCGTCGTTTAGTAGGTGCGCGGTTTTTTGCGCTAATAGCCGCGCGTCGTGTGCGTATGCACACATTCTACGTTCTTGTTCCGCACATGTGCGCATGCGCCCAACTTCTGTAAAGCGCTCTTCAATTTTTCACTACTTTGTATAGTTTTTGACCATTTTTTAATGCTGTGAGATTAATTCAGGGCCATGAATGAATTCATTACTGTTTGACGATGTTGAGTTCTTGTCACCATGTGTGGACGAAATTTCAGTGATAACACACCTTGCAGTTTCTGAATATCCTATGATCCTCATTGTTTCGGGATTTCTCCTCCGAGATTTCTGACCGTCCAATTTCTCTCCTTGAATACTTCAAGGGGATCAACCTTCCTGAAATTTATTCGAATATTTTCAAAAACACTACTCCTCCTGAGATTCCTTGTGACTTCGAGTCTTCAGAAGACTTTTGCATGCACTCCTTGCAGCACTTCTTCAAATATTCCTAAATATTTGAATCTCTTGACTCTGTGCAACTCTGCAACAACAATCCTTCAATCTCTCAACCTTAGTTTATAAGTTCTAAGATCTCGACCAACCTTCACACACTTTGCATGGCTTTTGTGCTTTTCCTACACTTCTGCAGAGTTGAGAACAACGGTATCCCTCCTTATCTTTTAGAGATAAACTCTGAACACCTATCAACGCACTCCTTGCGGACGTTTCACTGCACTCCTTGTAGGAACTCTTACTCAGGAAGAGAAACAATTGAAACTCATTCTCTCACTCTCTTAGACTTCAAACACTTATCATGGAATCATACATTCACCATAAACACAATAGTAAATGAAAAATAGAGAGAATATAACCACAAAAGAAAACTAATCAACATCTAGAAATAGAAAACATCATAACACCATGAGTCTGAATCAAGGATTCATATATTAATTCAAAACCTCTGTACATGGATTCTTATCCACTACTCTCTACTTCTCCTCTATACTAATGTTCTTAATCCTACAATCTCTGATTGATACAATGATACAAATATGATATTGTCTATAGTCGTTTTCCCTCCAGCTCCTAAAACTGTCTAATCTAGAGTTTAAATCTACCTACTTTCATTAACTGGGCATAAATACCTCTACATCCTACAGATGAGGGCGGATCGCTCAAGATATATTTACAAAATGGAAGTATGACTTCTTAACTATTTCATTAATGTCTATTCATTCAAACTTTCAAAAACATTTTAAAACATTTTTGACATGTGCCAAAATGTGATGGTGTTCATCCCAGCTATCTTCCGCCTTCGCCCTCGCTTGCTGCTATGATGCTCTTGCATCATACTCGCTCACTTGAAAATTTTCATGGAATTTTGTTCATGAGCTCTTGCACGGTTTGTCCATGCTTCTAAATTTCTGCTTCATTCTCCCAGCTGTCATCTTCAACTGGATGTCCCTTCCATTTGACCAAGTATTCAAAATACTCTTTTCTCCTAGTCCTCTTGCTGACTCTCTTGTCAAGTATACTTTCCATCTATGGCTTTTTAGCTACAGGAATTTGTTTGGTCCACTGAACTTTTGTCTGTTCACTATCTTCTTCAGCTCTATAAGGGTACAAATCCGAGATGTTGAATATCGATGAAATTTCAATCACATCGGGTAATTCAATCTCATATGCATTTGCTCCAAATTTTATTATGATCTTGCATGGTCCAATCTTCTTCATTTTTAGTTTGTTATATGTTCCCCTTGGGAACCTTTCCTTTCTCAGGTGTGGAAGAATTAGATCGCCAACTTCAAATTGAAGTTCTCGCCTATGTTGATCTTCTCTGCGCTTGTACTCTTGATTCGAATTCTGCAATCGATCCTTCACTTCGTTGTCAAGTTCTTTCATTGCCTTTGAAAAATCCTTTGCACTAGCACTTCTAGTTTCATTCTGTGCCGAATCTTTCAATTCAAAAACTCCTCTTGGCTACATTCCATAAAAAATCTGAAATGGAATCTGCCCTGTGCTTCTGTTGTGTGAATCATTGTAAGAAAATTCTACCTGTGGCATAATGTGATCCCACTGGCTGTGGTGTTCAGTCACTAGGCTCCTTAGCAAATCTCCCAAGCTCCTATTTACAACTTTTGTTTGTCCATCTGTCTGGGGATGATAAGATGATATAAATGACAAATTTGTCCCCAACTTCTTCCATAAAGTCCTCCAGAAATGTCCTACGAACATGGTGTCTCGATTTGAAACTATACTTCTTGGTAAGCCATGAAGTCTGACGACTTCTTTGAAAAACAGGTTCACAATATGAGTTACGTCACTGGTTGTCTGACATGGTATAAAATGTGCCATCTTTGAAAATCTATCTACCACCACAAAGATCGAATAAAATCCTCTTTGTGTCCTTGGCAGCCCCAATATAAAATCCATGCTCATTGCATCCCACGACCTCTCAGGTATGGGTAACCGCTGGTATAACCATGTGTTCTTCCTTTTCCCTTTTGAGTGATGACAAATTCTGCATCTGTCCACAAATATTTTGACATCAGTCCTCATCCTTGGCAAAAAATATGAGCTATTTAATTTTGAGAATGTTTTGTCATGACCGAAATGTCTGGCCAATCCTCCACTGTGTTTTTCTTTCAACAGATTCTCCCTCATGGAGCATTTTGGAATACATAGTTGATTGCCTCTGAATAATAATCCATCCTGGATCATATATTCAGTCCACTGACTTCTGTCTCTAAGAATCAGAATCTCAAATGCCTCATACGCCTCTTTGAAATCTTGGTCATCTCTGTACATGTCCTTCAGGTTATCAAAACCCAAAGTTTTGACTCCGAATTCCTGCATCAGCAAACATTTCCTGCTCAAAGCATCAACAACTTTGTTAGCAGTTCCAAAAATATGTTACAAAAGTAAAATTTTGCATGTATTCAACCCATTTAACATGTCTTTGGTTCAAATTCTCCTATTAAGTCAGGAATTATAAAGCATGATTGTCACTGTACAAAACAAACTCTTTAGGAACCAAATAATGTCTCCATTTCTTCAGTGCCTGGAAGACCGCATAAAATTCCTTGTCATATGTGGAGTACTTCACTTTTGCTTCATTCAGTTTCTGACTGAAGTATGTGATCGGTCTATCATTTTGGCTCAAAACCACTCCTATTGCAAATCCTCTAGCGTCACATTTGACCTGAAACGTCTTGTTGAAATCTGGCAACACCAAAATTGGTTGTTCAGTAATCTTCCTTTTCAACAAATTGAAACTTTTTTCTACTTCTTGTGTCTAGTGAAAAGATTTATGTCTTTTCTTCACCGTTTCCATCATCGGTGCGCTAATTCCACTGAAATTTTTGATAAATTTCTTGTAGAAACTATCCAATAAATGAAAGCTTCTAACTTCAAATATACTCCTCGACGATGGCCAATTCTTAATCACCTCCACTTTATCTGGATCCATTTTCATCTTATCTATAGAGATAACAAACCCCAAATAAATGAGCTCTGTCTTCATGAATGATGATTTCTTCATATTTATCAGCAACTTCTCTTGCTGTAATCTCTTCATCACTGTAGCCAAATGCTTCAAGTGTTATGTTTCTGTCTTGTTGAAAATCAGTATATCGTCAAGATATACGATGACAAATTTTCCTATGAAATCCTTCAGGACTTCATTCATCAACCTCATGAAAGTACTAGGCACGTTTGTTAGGACAAATGGCATAACAAGCCATTCATACAACCCTTCATTTGTCTTGAATGTTGTCTTCCATTCATCACCTTCTCTCATCCAAATTTGATGATAGCCGCTTTTCAAATCAATCTTTGAAAAATATTTTGCTCCACTCCAGTAGTCCATCAAATCATCCATCCTTGGCAATGGAAATCTATATCTGATGGTAATCTTATTGATCACTCTTGAGTCTGTACACATTCTCTAGCCTCCATCTTTCTTTGGGTTGAGCATTGTTGGAACAACGCATGGACTCAAGCTCTCTCTAACCAATCTCTTGTTCATTAAGTCCTGGACTTGTCTTTTGACCTCTTCATTCTCCTGGGGCATCAATCTGTACACTGCTTTGTTTGGAAAACAAGCTCCAGGTATAAGATCAATGTGATGAATTATACTTCTGATCGGTGGAAACGAACGAGGTAGTTCATCCACTACTATATCAACAAACTCTTCCAGCAACTCCTGGATTTCCTCCGGTAAATCATCCACTCTTATACTGGTTAAAACAATTCTAGGCTTCCTGACCACAATGAATTGTGTATCTTCCTTCTTAACCTCGTTAAGAAGTTCCTTCCCACTCATGAAAAGTACAGTGTTGCTTACCTCTGGCTTCACTTCTTTATCCTTAATTGGCAACAACATGTGAGTTCTCCCATTCTTCTCCAGGGTGTATGTATTCTTTCTCCCATCATGAATCACATTCCTGTCATATTTTCATGGTCTACTGAGCAATAGATGACAAACATCCATGGGAATGACATCACATAGTATTTCATCCTTATATCCTCCTATTTTAAATTCAACTAAACATTGTTTAGTGACATTTACCTAATGTCCTTTTTGTAGCCATGAGACCCTGTATGGGCTTGGATGCTCAATAGTCTCTAGCTCCATCTTTTCTACCATCTCTGTAGAAATGAGATTAACTGTGCTACCACTATCCATGATGACTTTGCATACCTTTTCTTTGGTCTTGTAGGTAGTCCGAAAAAGTTTGTTCCTTTGGGCTGGGTTCTCTACCTCTTTCTCTAGTGTTAAGAGAACTTTTCTCATCATCAGTGATATTTCACCTTCAGCATCTTCTGCTTCAACATTCCATATTTTTTCTTTGGAAATGTGAGTCTCACCTCCTTCTTTCTTTCTGTCTGGACATTCATAAGATTTATGTCCATTTTTCCCGCAGGTAAAACATTTTATTTCTCCACCTTTGCATCTTCCTCTTCCTCTTGTTCGAGGAAAAGTATTTCTATCAGCATACTGTCCTCTCTGTGAGTTTCCACCTCTCTCAGATTGAGTTTGAGGTTTCTTCCACTCTTCTTTAGGTTTCTGATTCCTGTCTTGGGCAATTGTTTTGCCTCTAGCTTGACTTCTTCCTCGACCTCTATGACCTTGTTTTCGGCTCAACTTCTGTTCAAATTTCAGAGCCATATGATAAGAATCCTCCACATTCTGAAGGCTCATCATTCTCATCTCATCCTAAATGTCATATCGTAGACCATTCATGTACCTAGCAACCTTTTCATCATCACTTTCCCGATGACCTACTCTGATGTTGATCTTGTAAAATTCTTTAGTGTACTCTTTCACTATCATCAACTTCTGTCTCAAGTTCTGCATCCTTCGAAATAGAGTGATTTAATAATCCTTGGGTATGAATTTGGATTTCATCTTTGAAACCATTCTATCCCAACTCTTGATTTTCTTCTTGCCTTTGCAGCGTTTGTTGGTCTGCAGTTCATCCCACCACAATGCTGCATGTCCTTTAAGTCTTGTGATATAATGTTTGACCTTCTTGTCTTCCTCAACATCTTCATAGTCAAAATACTTATCTAGAGCTCTAATCCAATATAGAAGATCTTCAACATCCAAGTTTCTTTCATATACTAGAATGCCCATTTTTTCTCTAGCACCTATCCTTGCAACAACCCTGAATAGGCATTCACCTGTTGCATCTTCGGCTGCAACTTCCTCATTTCTAGCTTCATTTTCACTTTCAGATTCGCTGATGTCCCCAACACTGACTGTGCACCTCTGTGTTGTTTCCATGGCATCAATCCTGACACACAATTCACGTATCTCTCTTTCCCTTGCCAGATCAGGTAATTTCCTGTCTCTTCTTCTTGGCATTTCCCTTTCCTCTAGAGGATTAGGTATTTGCCTATCTCTTCTTCTCGACAGTTGCCTGTCTCTTCTTCTCGACAGCATGGCTGAAAAATTCCTCTTTTCCCTTCTATAGAAAGCAAAGAAATATTTCTATGCTCTGATACCACAACTGACACAGACCCCAAACCCTCATATCAGAGTCTGCACAGGATCTTTTGACTGTGGCCCCTTAGAGTCTGATTGACTCTTTTTAATTCCTCTTGGGAAACTATTCACTCACCCTCTCTGAGTATAATTCATAGGCCCTCCTGATTTATGCCCGCGTGATCATTCACTGGCATGAACTCCATGATCAAACCCCGACTGACATTGAGACTTTACTTTTTCTTTTCGGGATACCGGATTTTGCGATTTCTTAAATCTCATGGTCGAGCGCCTTACCTCTCCAACCTATGAAACTCAAAATACCAAATGCTGGACCCTTCTTACCATAGATTTCGGCTTTTCGCTCTTCACGATTTCGGGAGTTGCAATGTCACGCAACCCTGTCTCTTGGTCTCCTGAGTCTCGAAATCCGAAATGCCGAAATCCCAAAAATTCCACCCTCAACCTTGCTACACTTTGCGACTTCAGGATTTTACTTTCACCACTCCCCGTTCCTTGTAATCAGGATTCCCAATATGGAAAATCCCAAAATACCGAAACACTAATTTTCCACTTCCAAGGAGATCAATGGTTGTGGTTCTCCCCTTGATCCAACGGTTAGTGTGATTTCACGTGCCGAGAGTTCGTAAGGCTTGTTCTCGAACTCTCTGTCTCCTATACCTTCCGAAACCCAAATCTCCAAAGTGCCAAAATGGTTTTGACTCTTCTTGGATTTCGTGAATATTGTCAAGAGGATTCCTGACTTTCCAATTGTCTCCTCGAGCTACGCTTTTCTATTGACGTGGACTCCTACCACCTGCCACTTTTTCCAGTGTTCAGAACTTGAACCACCTTTCGACAACCCCTCTATTTTGGGCTTCTGGGTACCAGGAGTTCAAAACTCTCGACCCTAACCTTATGTCACCATGATCCCCGAATTCCCAAACTCTGATTTGCCAAAATTCCAAACGCTCCTTTGCAACTTCTTCATGGTTCACGATTTTGGAGATTCTGAAGTGGAGTGCTCTACTCCTTGTCAACGGAAATGACAAAACAATGATTTCCGAAATGCCGACAAATACTCTCTCGCAACTTTTGATTTTGGACTTTCCTCTCTGTTGAGTCCCTATCACTCGTCCTTAAGACTCTCGAAACCCCAGATTATGAAGTTTCAAAAAATACAAACTTGTCATTCTTTGCCTTCACACACAAAAACTCCTTTTGCGTTTCAGGAATTTGAACAGCCAAGGATTTTGGCTTACACTTCAGACTTCCGAACCTCTGAATTCCCGAAATGATATGATGGTCCCAAAAGGTCAAAACCAATGACCCACATTGATTCTAGATACCAAAGGGATGGGTTCGTCGACCCTTATCCACCTTGCAGTTTCTGTAGATCCTACGATCCTCGTTGTTTAGGGAGTTCTCCTCAGATAATTCCGACCGTCCAATTTCTCTCCTTGAATACTTCAAGGGGATCAACCTTCCTGAACTTTCTTCGAATGTTTTCGAAAACACTACTCTTCCTGAGCTTCCTTGCGACTTCGAGTCTTCAGAAGACTTCTACACGTACTCCTTGCAACACTTCTTAAAATATTCCTGAATATTTGAATCTCTTGACTCTGTGCAACTCTGCAACAACAATCCTTCAATCTCTCAACCTTAGTTTATAAGTTCTAAGATCTTGACCAGCCTATGCACACCTTGCACAACTTTTGTGCTTTGTCTGCACTTTTGTGGATTTGAGAACAGCGGTATCCCTCCTAAGCTTTCAGAGATAAACTCTAAACACCTGTCAATGCACTCCTTGCGGACGTTTCACTGCACTCCTTGCAGGAACTTTTACTCAGGAAGATAAACAATTGAAACTCATTCTCTCACTCTCTTAGACTTCAAACACTTATCATGGAATCATACATTCACCATAAACACAATAGTAAATGCAAAATAGAGAGAATACAACCACAAAAGAAAACTATTCAACATGTAGAAACATAAAACATCATAACACCATGAGTCTGAATCAAGGCTTCATATATTAATTCAAAACCTCTGTACATGGATTATTCTCTACTACTCTCTGCTTCTCCTCTATGATAATGTGCTTAATCCTACAATCTCTGATTGATACAATGATACAAATATGAGGGTGTCTATAGTCGCTTTCCCTCCAGCTCCTAAAACTGTCTAATCTAGAATTTAAATCTACCTACTTTCATTAACTGGGCATAAATGCATCTACATCCTATAGATGAGAGAAGATCGCTCAAGATCTATTTACAATATGGAAGTATGCATTCTTAACTATTTCTTTTTTTGTTTGTTAATTTGTGCAGGACCTGCGATTAACCTGTGGCTTGAGAAACCGCGACTCAGGGGCATCTAAGCCATCAAAATCAACCGGGGATCGCACCCGGCCTGAGCCACACCAACCCTTAACATGGTTGGATTTTTTTTCCCCGCAGGTTTCGAACCGGTGACTTTAACATCACGGAGTGGCTTAACAACACACTCCATCACCGACTGTCCTACACCTCGGGGACCATTCTTAACTATTTCATTAATGTCTGTGCATTCAAAATTTCAAAAACATTTCAAAACATTTTTGACATGTGCCAAAATTTGATGGCATTCATCCCAGCTGTCTTCCGGCTTCACGCTCGCTTGATTCTATGATGCTCCCGCATCATCACCAATTGTGTTTTTTTATGTAAATAGGTCTTACTCCATAGGCCCTAGAATCCCTTGAGAGGCCCCATTAAAGAAACCCCACGAAACATATTCATCCAAATTTAGAGGATGAACAACCCTATATTTCTTTTACTTGGGGCTAAAAAAGAATGAATTGTATGCAATATCAATCTTGTAAAAAAATTGAAGAGTGTAGACCATGTATTTAAAACTATAGCCATTTCATGCCACCCACATGGCCCATAGAACATATTTAAAACTATGTGATTCGTTTGGTTGTTGCCCAAATTCCCGTGAGAAGTGACAAGCTATGAAGAGGTGGAAAATAGTTTCTTCATTCTCCTTGCACAAAGGATAGATGCGTAGACCTTGTCAACTATTGTTTTGTATGTTATCCCATATTTGGAAATTCATCACTTAGTAGTTGCAACTTATTAAGTGATGAATTTACAAATATGTGAAATTTCAGGATCATAGATTTCCAAACTATCGATCCACACTTGAACTCTTTGTTGGGTCCCAAATCCAGTTCTCCACTGAGCGTCGAGGGATATATGTTGATAAAAAAATACTAACAATTTCGTATGCAACCATATGCAAATATCCAACTATATGAAACTATATGGAACTATGCAACTATATGCAACTTTATGCAAAAATGCAACTTATGCAACTATATGCAACTATATGCAGCTATATAACAACTTTATGCAACTATATGCAAATATGCAACTTATTCAACTATGCAACTATATGCAACTTTATGCAACAATGCAACTTATGCAACTATATTGCAACAATTTCGTATGCAATTATATGCAAATATGCAACTATATGCAACTATTCAAATATATGCAACATGCAACTTATGCAAATTTATGGAACTTATGCAACTTTATGCAACATGCAACTTCATGCAACTATGCAACTATATGACAATTTTGTATGCAACTATATGCAAATATGCAACTATATGCAACTATGCAACTAGATGCAACTATATGCAACTTTATGAAAAATTGCAACTTATGCAACTTATGCAACTATATGCAACTATATTGCAACTTATGCAACTATATGCAACTTTATGCAACAATGCAACTTATGCAACTATATACAACTATATTGCAACTAAATGCAACTATATGCAACTGTGCTGGTACCATAAATGTATATTGGCACGATAACTTATCTTCTTGTTTTAACGAGTGTAGGTACCACCAAATAGGTATATTTCAGATCTATATTCCTCGAGTGATGATCAAGATATACTAAGAGAGATTGAAAGTGAGACGAGTTGTACTAGATCTACCGGTTCTAGATCAACTAGATCTGAAAAGGTAAGGAAAATATTTCTTATACACATGCAATTTTTTATTGCCAATGGAGGGTCATGTAATTATGATGCTGAGAGCATAGGTGACATTGTGTTTCCCTTGAGGTATAAACATCTAGTGCAACGATGGGCACCTAAGGAGATACTTGAAGTGGACACATATTTTTTCATTAGTGGGAGGATGTATCGCATTGATCCTTTGTCCTTACATGGATTGGGGTTATTTTCCATGGATGACATAAAGGTCAGCTATGGTACTGTAACTGAATTGATGGAGTATGTCTAACCATTATAAAAATACAATCACTAGTTGATGTTGGTCTGATATACGTGAAGTATACGGAGATACAGGGTTGCCGCAAATTATATACAACTAGTAGATAAAAATCAAAATAAATGGGAAACTATGTATATTGATGGAAGGAAAAAAACTACTGGAAACATTGCAGCCTTTATAAATAGTACACGACCAATGGGAAGAACTAAGAAACCAAATTTCATATTTGAGGGACGCGAAGGAAATCGTATATTTGTATGTGCAACAAAAATAATAGTTCCAGGTGAAGAGTTGTTGATCGATTAAAACTTAAATCGAATAGATGGAGGGGGTGTGACTATGGGGGTAAATATCTTACATATCATTCAACTTAACATTTGATCAATCATTATTACAATTTATCGCTGCAATATTTCAATTTTTTACTGCATATATTTCATTTTTTATTATTTATTTTCTGATATTACTGCAATATTTCTTTTCTTTAATCTTACAATTACTTTCACAACTCTTGTTGATTAATTTATTGTGTCAACATCTATCCAGGGTGACCGTGAGATATCACAAGATACATCTTTCCAGGGTGACCATGGAAAGGCACCCACTGTGCCTCAGCAGGTAAATGTTAAATATAGTAACAACTTATGACTACAACAACTAAATTTTAGAAATTTCATGATTTGTTTTCTGATATTACTGCAATATTTCATTTCTTTAATGTTACAGGTGAATTTCATAACTTTGATGTATTGTGTCAACTTCTGTCCAGGGTGACCGTGGTAGAAAATCACTTGCTACATCTGTCTAGGGTAACACTGGAAAGGCACCCGTTGTGCATCAACAGATAAATGTTAAATACAGTAACAACTTATGACTACAACAACTAAATTTCTGAATTTTCGTTATTTTTTTCTGATATTAGTGCAATACTTCATTTTTTTAATGTTACAAGTGAATTTCATAACTTTTGTTGATTGATTTATTGTGTCAACATCTGTTCAGGGTGACCATGGCAGAAAATCACCCGCTACATCTGTCCAGGGTGACCGTGGAAAGGCACCCGCTGTGCCTCACCAAGTAAATGTTAAATACAGTAACAACGTATGACTACAACAACTAAATTTCTGAAATTTCATTATTTTTTTTCTGACATTACTCCAATATTTCATTTTTTAAATGTTACGGGTGAATTTCATAACTTTTTTTGATTGATTTATTGTGTCAACTTATGTCCAGGGTGACTGTATCCGAAAATCACCCGCTACATATGTCCAGTGTGATCATGGAAAGGCACTCGTTGTTCCTCGGTAGGTAAATGTTAAATACAGTAAAACTTATGACTAAAATAACTAAATTTCTAAAATGTTAAAGTTCATCTCATTAATTTTATTCATCAATGTATTGTGGCATGGTCAACATGGGAAGGCTCCCACTGAGGATATTGATGAGGAAAAAATGTTTTATTCCACTGACCCAATGAAAGCTGTAACGAAGGTCTTGAAGAAGGATAACGTGGAATTTCTAAGTTTTCTTAGAAAAAGACCCCTGACACAGGAGGACAGGGAAAGAATTGTAGAGCTACAAAATACAATAACTAATTTTGGGGTGAGTGGCATCTTCACATATTTTTATCAGCTATGACAATTTCCTATCCGTTTTTTTGTTTTATATTTTCTATATGATCTGATAAAGTAAATTTTTCTGTTTGTAGGAGTTTTTAAACCCTGTGCGTCGGGAACATGTCGATCCTGCAACTGCTATAGGTAGCAGTGATGGTCCAATACAAAAAAAATGTCGACATAGAAAATTGAAACTGAGGTTTTTTGAGCCTTATGAGGTTCCCCTCAAATCCATTTATGAGCGCAATGATTTTGACCGTCATGACATGTTGGAGCATGATGATCCGGAGCCTGGGACTCCACATGACTCCGGAGAGGAACGTACTATAGATGGAGATGAAACTGCATGGAGCAAAATGAATTAAAAGCACCATATCACTAGATGTGACATTTCTCGTGGATGACGCATGTGTTCCGATAGAGATTCAGAAGATTGCAGGTAATTGTTAATTAATTGATTCATTTTTTTCATGAAATCGAAATGGACATTTGTTGAGATTATTATAAATTAATGGATAACACGTTTCTGTAGGAAATAATTTTTTCTATAGAAACTTAAATTACAAAGCATTGGAGTTGTTTGGCCCCACCATTCGCACATGGTGGAATGGCTAAGTAGCGCAGACCCCAACCCTCGGGTCAAGATCCGCTCAGGATCATTCTAAATTCTCCTTAAGTCGAAGCGGCTTCTTTGGCTCCCTACTGAAACCTTTAACAAATTCGATCCACAGGTCCTTGTGAAAACTCTCCTTGAGCAACTAACCCCAAGGGCGAGCCTTACACTTCCATATGACCATGACCTGGTCCCTACACAAGTGCCTTTCACAACTCGCATGTTCGTGGGTTGAAGACCCTCGACTTTTCTTCACCCACCATCGATACCCAAGACACGATGGGATATGGATCCTCCTTGTTAGCGCCCTCCACGCGTAACCACCAGCTAGGCTAAGCACTAGTCTTACTCGCAACTTGTGAGTTCGTGAGTTGAAAGGTTGAACCTCTAGGCCCTTCTTTTACGAAACCCCAAGATGCGAAAGTCAGAGAAGGTTGACTCCTTCAGTGCTTCTCAGAACTCACAACTTTGTGACTTGAGTTGTTGAGCCTTTACACTCCTTTCTTACGAGAACTCGAAGCACGAGAATTCAATAGGGTGTTGACTCCCTTTTCAAACAACACGTGTCCACCATGTGTCACCACTTCTTCCTCCCTCTGGGTGTCCTATCGTCATGCCACCTGTCAACCACGTGGTTCCCACCAAGAAAACATACCATGTGTTGCACGAGCCCTCACAACTCACAAGCTCATGACTTCTGTAGTCAAAACTGATTCCTCCCAACCTCCAAAACCCCGATACACAATATAGCGAAGAGGTTCTGATCCGACAGTTGCTCCTACTTCTCGCTACTTAGGAATTCGCACAACCAAAGGATTTGGTCTATCCTCCGAACTCACGATATGCGATACCCCGCAAAGATTAAGATCTAATGGTTCTCCCACAGCTTTGATCCAACGGTCTAGATATCTTCCTCCACTTCTTGCAACTTGGGACTTCACAACTCCAAGAGTTTGGTCTTCCACCTCCAAACTCACGAACCCCAAGTTCGCGAAATGATCCGACAACCCAAACTGACCACGATTGATGGTCCTTGTTGATCCTTGACACCAATGAAATGGGTTTGTCCAACCCTTATCCACCCTGTAATTCCTCTGGATCCTACGGTCCTCGCAACTTCACAAGTTCTCCACAGAAAATTTTCGACCATTCGATTTCTTCCTCTATGACTTCTACGAAATGGACCAGCATCCTTCCATTGGAACTTAGCTTCTACGCGATAATTTCGCTCCCTCCCTTTGAACACTTCAAAGGTACTAATCCTTTTGAGATTTCTCTTGTAAACTCAAGTCTCTCAAAAGGACTCCTGCATGCACTCCTTGAAGAAAACTTCCAAATAATTCCTGGTTATTTGATTTCTCGACCCTGTGCACTCTTTGTAGCAGTGATCCTTCAATCTTTTCCTTAGGTAATACTTCTAGGGCTTCAAATAGCCTGTGCACACCTTTCACAACTTCTGTGCTTCATCTACACTTCTGCTAGAATGAGAACAACGGTATCCTTCCTGAGCTTTCTAAGATAAAACTCAGAACCCTTGTCAACGCACACCTTACTGATGTTTCACTGCACTCCTTGCAGGAAATTCTCTCACTCAGGAAGAGAAACAATTGAAACTCATTCTCCCTCTCTCAAACTTCATACATTCAACATGAAATCATACATTCAACACAATATTAAAGAAAATGCATAAAAGAGAGAGTAAAACAACTATAGGCATACCATTCACCATGTATAAACAAAAAACATCATAACACCATGAAATCTGATTCAAAGCTTCTTATATTAATTCAAGCTCCTGTACATGGGTCTTTCTCTACAACTCTCTGCTACAACTCTATGCTAGTGTTATAATGAATCCCATAATACAAAGACGAGGGTGTCTATATCCGTTTTCCCCCCTGCTCTTCTAAACTGTCTAATCTATAATTCAAATCTACCTACTTTCATTAATTGGGATTACATGCTTTTTACATTGACAGATGAGAGAAAATCACTCACAATCTGTTTGCAACATGCAAGTACATTTCCCTTAACTACTACATTAATATATACTTTTTAATCTTTCAAAAACATTTCAAAATGTGCAAAACGTGTGCTGCGCTCCTCCAGTTGTCTTCCGCCTTCATGCTCGCGTGGCTAGCTACTTACAATGCTCTTGCATCATACTCCCTTGCTTGAAAATTTTCATGAACTCTTGTTCATGAGATCTTGCATGGTCTGTCCATGCTTATGAATTTCTACTTCATCTTCCCAATTGGCATCTTCAAATGGATGTCCTTTCCACTTAACCAAGTATTCAAAATACTCTTTCCTCCTAGTTTTTCTGCTAATCCTCTTGTCAATTATACTTTCCATCTGTGGATTTTTAGCTACAGGCATTTGTTTTATCCATTGAATTTCTTTCTGTTCATCTTCTTCTCCTGCTTCTTCAGCTCTGTAAGGGTACAAATCCATAACATTGAATATCGGTGAGATTCTGATTCCATCGGGTAATTGAATCTCATATGTGTTTTCCCCAAATTTGCTTATGACCTTGCATGGTCCAATATTTTTCATCTTTAGTTTATTATATGTTCCCCTTGGGAATATTTCCTTCCTCAAATGTGCAAGAATCAGATCACCAAATTCAAATTGAAGTTCTTGCCTGTGTTGATCTACTCTCCACTTGTATTCTTGACTTGAACTTTGCAATCGCTCCCTAATTTGGCTGTGAATCTCCTTCATTGCTTCTACAAAGTCTTCTGCACTAGCACTTATGAATTTAGTTTGTTCCACATCTCTCAATTCAAAAACTCCCCTTGGATGCATTCCATATACAATCTGGAATGGACTCTACCCTGTGCTTCTGTTGAGTGAATCATTGTAAGCAAATTCCTCCTATGGAAGAATGTGATCCCACTGACTGTGGTGTTCAGTCACTAAGCTCCTCAACAAATCTCCCAAGCTCCTATTTATGACCTCTATCTGTCCATCCATTTGACGATGATACGCTGAGCTAAAAGACAAACTTGTCCCTAACTTCTTCCACAAATTCCTCTAGAAATGTCTAACGAACTTGGTATCCCAATCAGAAACAATACTCCTTGGCAAGCCATGAAGTCTGATGACTTCTTTGAAAAACAAGTTCACAATATGAGTTGCATCACTAGTTTTCTGGCATGGTATGAAATGTGCCATATTTAAAAATCTGTCCACCACTACAAAGATTGAATCACATCCTCTTTGCATTTTTGGCAGTCCCAATATGAAATCCATGCTCACTGCGTCCCAGGGCCTTTCTGGTATGGGAAATGGTTGGTATAACAAGCGTTCTGCCTTTTTCCTTTTGTGTGTTGACAAATCCTGCACCTGTCCACAAATTTCTTAACATCTGTCTTCATCCCTAGCCAAAAATATGAGCCATTCAACTTTGAGAACGTCTTATCATGACCGAAGTGTCCGACCAATCCTCCATTGTGTTTTTCCTTCAGCAGATTCTCCCTCATGGAGCATTTTGGAATACATAGCTGATTGCACATGAATAATAATCCATCCTGGATCATATACTCGGTCCATTGTCTTTTATCCCTGAGAACTAGATTCTCAAATGCCTCATATGCTTCCTTAAAATCTGGGTCATCCCTATACATTTCTTTGAGGTTATCAAAACCCAAAGTTTTGACTTTGAATTCCTACATAAGTAAACATTTCCTGCTCAAAGCATCAACAACTTTGTTAGTAGTTCCAGAAATATTCTTAATCACAAAAGTAAAATTCTGCATGAATTCAACCCATTTAACATGTTTTTGGTTCAACTTCTCCTGTTGAGTCACAAATTGTAAAGTGTGATTATTGCTATACAAAACAAACTCTTTAGGAACCAAATAATGTCTCCATTTATTCAGCGCTTGTATGACCGCATAGAATTCTTTGTCATATGTTGAGTACTTGATATTCGCTTCGTTTAGTTTTTCACTGAAATATGCAACCAGCCTATCATCTTGGCTCAAGACCACCCCAATTGCAAATCCACTCACATCACACCTGACCTGGAATGTCTTGTTAAAATCTGACAAAACCAGAATTGGTTGTTCTGTGATCTTCTTCTTCAACAGATTGAAACTTTTCTCTGCTTCTTCTATCCAATGAAAGATTTGTGTCTTTTTTTCACCGTGTCCATCATTGGTGCACTAATTCCACTGAAATTTTGAATGAATTTCCCGTAGAAACTTGCCAAACCATGGAATCTTCGAACTTCAAATACACTCCTCAGCGATGGCCAATTCTTAATTGCATCTACCTTTTCTGGATCCATCTTCAACTCATTTGCAAATATAACAAAACCCAAATAAATGAGTTTTGTCCTCATAAATGATGATTTATTCATGTTTATCAACAATTTCTCTTGCTGTAATATTCTCATTACTGTAGCTAAATGTTTTAAGTGCTCTGCTTTTGTCTTGCTGAAAATTAATATATCATCAAGATATACAATGACGAATTTTCCTATGAAATCCTTCAAGATTTCATTCATCAATCTCATGAAAGTATTGGGTGCATTCGTTAAGCCAAATGGCATGACAAGCAATTCATACAGCCCCTCATTCGTCTTAAATGTTGTCTTCCATTCATCACCTTCCCTCATTCAAATTTGATGATACCCTCTTTTCAAATCAATCTTTGAAAAAAATCTTGCCCCACTCAAGAAATCCATCAAGTCGTCCATCCTTGGCAATGGAAATCTGTATCTGATGGTAATATTATTGATTTCCCTTGAGTTTGTACACATCCTCCAGCTTCCATATTTCTTTGGGCTGAGCACTGTTGGAATAACGCATGGACTCAAACTCTCTCTAACCAATCCTTTGTCCATTAAGTCCTGGACCTGCCTCTTAACTTTCTCATTCTCCTGCAGCGTAAATCTATACGCTGCTTTGTTTGGTAAACTAGCTCTAGGTATAAGGTCAATGTGATGGATTATACTCCTGATCGGTGGCAACGAACAAGGTAGTTTGTCCACTACTATATCAGCAAATTCTTCCAGCGACTTCTGGATTTCCTTTGGTAAATCATCCACTCTTGTACTAGTCAAAACAATTCTAGGCTTCCTGACCACAATAAATTGTGTGTCTTCCTTCTTCTTAACCTCATGAAGAAGTTCCTTCCCACTCATGAGAAGTACAGTGTTGCTCACCTCTATTTTCACTTCTTTATCCTTAATTGGCAGCAACATGTGAGTCCTACCATTTTTTTCCAGTGTGTATGTGTTCTTTCTCCCATCGTGAATCACATTTCTATCATATTGCCACGGTCTACCCAACAATAGATGACAAACATCCATGGGAATGACATCACATAATATTTCATCCTTATATCCTCTTATTTTAAATTCAACTAAACATTGTTTAGTGACATTTACCTGATGTCCTTTTTGTAGCCACGAAACTCTATAGGGGCTTGGATGTACAATAGTCTCCAGCTCCAAATTTTCTACCATCTCAGTAGATATGAGATTGTCTTTGCTACCACTATCCACTATAACCTTGCATACCCTATCTTTGGTTTTACAAGTAGTCTGAAACAGACTGTTTCATTGGGATGGGTTCTCTGCCTCCTTTTCTGGTGTTAAGAGAACTTTCCTCATCATCAAAGATCTTCTGCCCTCAGCATATTCTACCTCAACATTCCACCCTTGAGCTTCGGTAATGTGAGTTTCACCACCATCTTTCTTCTTATATGGAAACTCATAGGATTTATGTCTAATCTTTCCACAGACAAAGCACTTCACTTCACCTTCTCTGCCTCTTCCTCTTTCTCTAGTTTGAGGAAAATTATTTCTATTAGCATACTATCTTCCCTGTGAGCTTCCCCCTTTCTCAGGTTGATTTTGAGGTTTCTTCCCTTCTTCTTTAGATTTCTGAGTTTTGTCTTGGGCAATTGTTTTGCCTCTGGATTGACTTCTACCTTGACCTCTTTGACCTTGCTTTCAGCTCATCTTCTCTTTATCTTTCAGAGCCATCTGATAAGCATCTTCCACAGTTCGAATGGTCATCATGCTCATCTCATCTTGAATGTCATATCGCAGACCATTCATGTAATTGGAAACCTTTTCAACATCGCTTTCCCAATGACCTTCTCTGATGTTTATCTTGTAGAACTCTTCAGTGTATTCTTTCACTAACATTAGCTTCTGTCTCAAATTCTGCATCCTTTGAAACATAGTGATTTGATAATCCTTGGGTATAAATTTGGCTTTCATCTTTGCAACCATTCTATCCCAGATCTTGATTTTCTTCTTGCCCTTGCAGCGTCTGTCAGGCTGCAGTTTATCCCACGATAGTGTTGCAAGCCATTTAAGTCTAGTAATGACATGTTTTACCTTCTTGTCTTCTTCAAAATCCTCATAGTCAAAGTATCTATCTAGAGCTCTAATCCAGTCTAGAAGTTCTTCAACATCTAAGTTGTCTTCATACACTGGAATGTCCATTTTTTCTCTGGCACCTATCCTTGCAACAACCCTGAATAGGTGTTCATCTACAGCATATTAAACTGCAACTTCTTCTCCTTCGTGTCCAGCTTCATTTTCACTTTCATCTTTTCTAATATCCCCAACATCCATTGTGCACCTCTGTGCTGTCTCCATGGCATCAAGCCTAGCATGTAATTTGTGAATTTCTCTTTCGACTACTGGATCAGGCATTGACCTATCTCTTCTCCTCGACGACATGGCTGTAAAATGTTCCTCTTTTCTCCACTATAGAAAGCAAATAACTTTATTTGAGATCTGATACCACAACTGGCGTAGACCCCAACCCTCGGGTCAAGATCTGCTCAGGATCGTTCTAAATTCTCCTTAAGCCGAAGCAGCTTCTTTGGCTCCTTGCTGAAACCTTTAACAAATCCGATCCACATGTCCTTGTGAAAAATCTCCTTGAGCAACTAACCCCAAGGGCGAGCCTTACACTTCCATACGACCATGACCTAGTCCCTGCACAAGAGCCTTTTGCAACTCGCGTGTTCGTGGGTTGAAGAACCTCAAATTTTCTTCACCCAACGTTGATACCTGAGATGCGATGGGATATGGCTCCTCCTTGTTAGCGCCCTCCATATGTAACCACCATCTAGGCTAAGTACTAGTCTTAGTCGTAACTCTCGAATTCGTAAGTTGAAAGGTTGAACCTCCGGGCCCTTCTTTTACAAAACCCTGAGACGCGAAAGTCAGAGAAGGTTGACTCCTTCAACACTTCTCAGAACTCGCAACTTCATGACTTGAGTTGTTGAGCCTTTGTGCTCATTTCTTATGAGAACTTGAAGCATAAGAAGTCAACTGAGTGTTGACTCCCTTTTCAAACGACACGTCTCCACCACCTGTCACCACTTCTTCCTCCCTCCGGGTGTCCTATCGTCATGCCACCTGTCAACCACATGGTTCCCACCAAGCAGACGTACCACATGTTTCACAAGTTCTCGCAACTTGCAAGCTCGTGACTTCTGCAGTAAAAAATGATTCCTCCCAACCTTCGAAACCCTGATACGTGATATAGCAAAGAGGTTCTGATCCGATGGTTTCTCCTACTTCTCTCTACTCAGGAATTCGCACAACCAAAGGATTTGGTCTATCCTCCAAACTCTCAATATGTGATACCTTGCGAATATTCATATCTGACAGTTCTCCCGCGGCTTGGATCCAACGGTTTGAATCTCTTCCTCTACTTCTCGCAACTCGAGACTTCGTGACTCCAAGAGTTTGGTATTCCACCTCCAAACTCACAAACCCCAAGTTCGCGAAATGATCTGACGACCCAAACTGACCATGATTGACATCCTTATTGATCCCTGACACCAACAAAATGGGTTTGTCCAACCCTTATCCACCCTGTAACTCCTCTGGATCCTATGATCGTCACAACTTTGCGAGTTGTCCACGGAGAATTTTCGACCGTTTGATTTCTTCCTCTATGACTTTTTCGAAATGGACCAGCATCCTTCCACTGGAACTTAGCTTCTGCATGGCAATTTCGCTCCCTCCCTTTGAACACTTCAAAGGTACTAATCCTCCTGAGCTTTCTCTTGCAAAATAAAGTCTCTCAAAAGGACTCCTGCATGCACTCCTTGCAACAAACTTCCAAATAACCCCTGGTGATTTGATTTCTCGACACCGTGAACTCTTTGCAGCAGTGATCCTTCAATATTTTCCTTATGTAATACTTATAATGCTTCGAATAGCCTACGCATACCTTGCACGACTTTTGTGCTTCACCTACACTTCTGTTGGAATAAGAACAATGATATCCTTCCTGAGCTTTTTGAGATAAAACTCAGAACCCTTGTCAACGCACACCTTGCGGACGTTTCACTGCACTCCTTGTAGGAACTTCTCTCACTCAGGAAGAGAAAAAATTGAAACTCATTCTCTCTCTCTCTTACACTTCATACATTCAACATGAAATCATACATTCAACACAGTATTAAAGCAAATGCATACCAAAGAGAGTAAAACAATTGTAGGCATACCATTCACCATGTATAAATAGAAAACATCATAACACCATGAAATTTGATTCAAATATTCTTATATTAATTCAAGCTCCTGTACATGGGTCTTTCTATACAACTCTCTGCTACAACTCTATGCTATTGTTCTAATGAATCCCATAATACAAAGACGAGGGTGTTTATATCTGTTTTCCCTCCTTCTCTTCTAAACTGTCTAATCTATAATTCAAATCTACCTGCTTTCATTAATTGGGATTAAATTCCTTTTACATTGTCAGATGAGAGAAAATCGCTCACGATCTGTTTACAACATGAAAGTACGTTTCCCTTAACTACTACATTAATATCCACTTCTTAATCTTTCAAAAACATTTCAAAATGTGCAAAACATGTGTTGCGCTCCTCCAACTATCTTCCGCCTTCATGCTCGCTTGGCTAGCTGCTTACGATGCTCCTGCATCACCAAGATAGCAAAAAGAAAGAAGATTTAATAGACCACATGGTAAACTTGTTCAACAACACTTTCAAGAAGAAATTGGTTACAAAGTTAACTAGCGATAATTTAAAATATACCAGGGCCTAGTATAGGGAGAAATTGCAATTAGACCTCAAGCATGAGTTCCCTCCCATGGTTCCGGAGAAAGAGTGGAAGGCCCTGATAGAGGATGCAAAGGAGAACTTGTTTAGAAAACAAGGAAGACATCCACAAGTTGGTCAAGAAAGGTACAACACATGTCATATTATCAGTGAAATATGATCATTTATGTTTTTCTTTCCTGTTTTAAGTAACAATTGTGATATCTAATGTTTTTCGAAAGTTCCATATGTAAGCTACGAGACACCTCCAAAGCAACCAAGGCTAGAGTGGAGAAACATGGGAAACATAAACTAGGCAAGGGTGGCTATGGAAAAATAAAATCCTGAATCATAAGATATAAATGATTAACTACGTTTAATATTTATTTAACAGTAGCGAACAAATAGATGTTTTTGTTATTGGTATTTTTAATGGTGTTATACATTGCAGTTAGATATGTACGACATTGCTGCCACCGAAGAGGACCTAAATATTGGTTACAAGCATGGTTTAAAAAGTGTGATTGAATATAGAAAAATCTTGGGCCAGACTCCTATCTCCCCAACCATGCAAGTAAATAAAATGAATAAGGAAACCGCAGTAGCATGCTTGTAAAGTCTGCTCATATTTTATTATATCACCCTTAACTAAGTATTTATGTTTTTTTTCAAGCAACAGTGCTACCACAACAATGAATCTAGTGGTATTCAGCAGACACCATGTCATACAAGGGTGCACATGTCCAATGATAGTGGAGAGAAGAGTACCGATTTTGGTATGTATGCTTCAAAATTATAAATATTTACTGTGATTGTAGATATTTATTTTTTGACTTATACTCATATATTATCTTCTCAAAATTGAAGAGCATGTAGCTCAGGAGGGTGAATTGCGAGAGGAACGAAGTGGACAAGAAATTAATGCACCAACTGTCACATCTACACAGATAGGTAAAGAGAAATAGTGTAATGCTAATCAAAATAATGAATTAGTTATTTCAATTATATTTCAACATATCAATATGATCGTTTTCGTTGTTGCAGTTCATGACCATGAACAGGTGCCTCAAATCCCTTCTCATAGATGTACCAGAAGTATGGTACATGAGCGCATGGAAACACAAATAGTAGAAGGATAGGGCACACAAAATACAATGTGCTTGGATGATTATGATACCCTAATTGTCAATTTTATGAATGTAAAAAAACATAAATCAAAGAAAAATTAGATGTATAAATTCATGACTTGTATTTGGATGTTTATCGATGTTTATATGTTCATATGCTTCAATGTTTATATGT
>ML778295.1:2084570-2095222 GCA_009831015.1 Picea engelmannii | reverse complement strand
TAGCATGTGTTCCCCTAGCTATGCCAACATGTTCCCAATGCAATGGTAGTGGAATACACATGGACATGGAAAGAGCCTAATCGATAAAATGCATGTTGGGTTCTTGGAATAGTTCAAATTATTTTGATAATAATAACTTTGATCTGTTCTATCGAGAAGGTCTAAGGTTCAAGCCCATATAGCCATATACATTCCAATAAGTTACACTAATCTTATACACACACACACACACACACACACACACACACATATATATATATATCCCCTGATAGTCCCTATGACTTGGACTTTCAAAGTCTTTCGTATCATACCAATATCTTGTCCTTATGAATATCGGTGGATGGGAAGATGGGTCAACACAAACCTTATGTCTAGTAGGTTCCTAGTCCTACTATATCTTCTCATGAGTCCAAAGTTCATAATGAAATTCCCACAATCATTCAAGTATATATATACCAAAGTGACATACAATGTTTATACCCTCTATTCAAACATGATGTGTTAAGTTATGTGTTCCATAAACTTTGTGGAATTAGTTGTGCCATTAAACACTAGTGGATCTTTAATCTCTACATGAATCCACTTAATGGAATTTATTAGTGTGCATATTTGTGTCAATTAATTCTCATACTTCCTAGGAAGCCCAAAAGTGACAGACACTTTGGAATAAATGACATAGGAGAATATTGTTCTCCAACTCAACTTTCCACTAGCAGTTGGATTAATGTAGTCTTCCAACTATCCTATGGTGAGATTAATGTAGTCTTCCAACTATCCTAGTCATTCAATACTTATTCTATCTATTTAACAAATGTGTTTCCCTACATTACATCCAATGGATATACCATTCAATAACCCTTCTTAACAAATGGCATCATTATCAAATTCCCAGTCAATCCATTACAATACTAGATATCGATATTTGTCATCTATTATGTCAATGAACTAAAAGTAAGCATAAATATTCACACAATTGAGATAAAATACCATCTATCAAAATTGACAATGGGGAAAATGTGTGATTGGTTCACCAAATACCACTAGATCGACAAGTGGACCCAATTTGGTCATCCCATGAGTTCCCATGATTACTTCAGTAGGATGTTAACATCCAACCCGAAGTTGGGTGTAAATTCTCACACTTCATATCATTGAATCAATGCATTTAAGATAAATTATTTTCCATACTTTGTTAATTGGACATGGTTTAAGGGCCTATATTGTGCCCTTATTGGTGACTCAAAAATCGGCCCAAGGACCTCCCTTAACTTTGTTGTGTATTTGTAATTGTCTATTATCTATAGAAAACTTTTCAAAAATTCTTTGACTTCATCTTCCAGTATATATACTAGTAGAATCGTGCATTGGCTTAGTGGCCAAATTATGGAAGGTTTTCTATTTATTGCACTCATAGTAACTATGTTTCTAGCATTCATAGTAACTATGTTTCTACAATCATGTGTATTATGTATTGTCTTTTGGTAGTACCCACATCAAGGATGGTGAGGATATAAGTAATTCCTTTCAATATACCCCACTTCATAATAATTATAAAATCATGGTGGGAGATGATACACTTAATTCCATAGAGCCCTATTACCCTAATTCTAATTATGTCCCCCATCCACTCCCATGGTTGAATCCATTGTTTAGAAATTTATATGCTATATTATGTCTCTTGTAATTCCCCTTGGAGACTCGTTTAATGCCAAATCATGTGGCCTTCTACATTCCAAACATTTAATTTACCTAGACTATTATTGGAGAAATATCACCAGTATGGTAACTTAGATCTCCCTAGGACCTACCTATTGATCCTAGACATACAATGGGGATAGACTTATAATGGTTTCCCTAGATGCCAACAAATTATTTTTCTTTTAACCAAGAAGAATAGTAAGCATACCTTATGACCAATTATTTCCTCACATATTTGGCTGTTGCAACTCCTGAGATCCAGCTCCAAATCCTATAATCTGCTTCCTACACACAAGAATACAAATAACTATTGATCTACTTTCTCTGCTAATGTTATGAAAACCCAATTCATTAGATCTATCCTGATCTATTTAACACGAGACCATATCTAAGCATTTACAAATCAAATACAAACACATTTAGGGGAAACCAATGATCTATTCATTAACATGTAGGAAACACATCAAACGTAATACCTTGTGTTGTGCCTCTTTCATCACCTTAGTGAGAAAAATAGAGGTGCTTACAAGCTTAGTTGGGTTTGCTAAGAAGGACAACTATAAGGAAAAGGGTTAGAGAAAGAAATATAAAAGAAGAACTAAGAATTAAACTAAGAAATGAAACAACAACTAAACTAATGAGCATAGGGACATAAGGACAAAAGAAACAATAAGACCCATGTCACCAATGGTAAGGTTGATATTAGTGAAAGAATACACCAAGAATAAAGGGGACTTATGAGTCCCTTCTTCCTCCAAGGGAGGGCTCTTGGACCCCCACAAATAAGCTCTTCTTACAACTTTGAAAATGAAAATAAAAATGGTGAAAGAATTCCTTGCTAATCCACTCAAGGGCTGAGATGGATCGCCCAATGCAATGATGCTAATACACTCTTGATAAGAATAGAGGATTCCTTAAGAGAATAGTGGCAGCATAACTTTGCTATGAAATTCCTTGAAAAATGAAGTGCATCCATTGCATTTTTATAGCATTCCTTTGAGGTATTGTCCAACCAGTTTGTAGTGTGTAAAGCGACTAATTAGGGCATTTCTAGGTCTTTGACCAGCCACCTAGTCGAATCCAGTCTAGATTTGAGTGTCAAAACAACTTGGAAGATGAACCAGAAGTGGGTGGGAGGCCGACCACTCTCATAAATGCGTTGTTTCTCAGGTGCGTGGCTTTTTGCGACAACAGTCGTACATCGGGCGCATGTGCGCGATTCCTGCATTTTTGTTTTGCGCATGTGTGCACGCGCCCTGTGTATTCATAGCGCCCTTTAATTTTGTCACTGGTTGTATAGATTTTGACCCTTTGGAAATGCTTTTGTGGTAATTTTGGTCCATGGGTGACCTCATAACTGTTTGACGATGCTGAATTCTTATAACCATTTGCTAACGAAATTTCAGTGATAACAGATGCCCCCTGATGGATGATGTTAGGAGCATACATATAGTCGAAATCCATCAATGTTTATTCTACTGAGAGTGCTATTGTAAGAGAGATTGATAGTGGGATTGTCAAGAGTTACCTATTGGAGGGAGAAGGGAACCTGTAGAACCCGACCTTCCATAAGGTGTGTAAAAATAAATTGTGTACAAACGAGGTGGGCATGCCCCATGCTCATGTCATGTAACTCAAGAAAGGAATGATGTGTTGATGTAGACAACTATAGCACCCTTAGGGGTGATTGTGATAAAGGCAGAAGACAATTCTACAGAGGAACATACTCTGAATGGTAGGCAGTGACATCTGTAAGAAATATCATGGATTCTGTAAGCATTGAGAGCCCAACCCAGTTCAGAGGTCTTTGACAAATATATGAAATAACTGCAATAGTCGCAAAGTAAGACCCACCGTAACATGAGAAAGTGTTGAAGTCGAATGCTACAGGGGTCAACTACAGTAGGGGGAAATTGTGGTTCTCCCTGTACCATCCGAGATTTCTCATTGGATAGGTAATGAGAATCAAGATACTGTCGCCCTTCTGGAAAACTGTGCTGATGTCGACAAAAGGGGGACACAACTGCCAGAAGCAAAGGGCTTCGTCAAATCCACTAGGTGAGGTTAGGAACTAGAGGAGGTACATGGTTGAAGTCAAGATGTATGGATATTCAAGACTACCCTTGGTTGGGGGTATATGCGAAGTATAAGTGGTCGCAACCATTCAACTAAGTTGAGTGTCAGGGGGACAACAAGACGTGGGATAAGTTGTGCCAGAGGTGAGACAAAGTGAACAAACTCAGAGGGAAGAGGTAACTGACCTATGGGATACTCAGAGGAGATGGATGATGTCAACAAGGGTATATGATAAGGAGTGCCCCAACCAAGGGTTACATGGGTTGCGTTTTCCAAAAAGGGAAGAAGGTCGCCAAAGGTGACGACAAAAAGGTAATGTAAATGCTGGAAACAAAGGCGTTTGTACAATAAATAAAGAATAATTTGGGATGAGTGTACAAATACAGAAACAAGTGCCCCAATGTAATATGGTTGGCCCAGGTAGGGCACACTTTTCTTGGAGAACTGGTGGAGGGTGGGGGGACCATGGGTGAGTTTCTATATGAGGTAGGTGAAATGAAGGAAAATTTGCAGATGAGAAAACTGATTGTGGACGAAATGGAGGATTCATGATACTGCAGAGGTGCAGTCAAAAATAGAACCTTGAAGAGATAATCTGGGACTCTAGTGGGAAAGATAGCAAAATGAGGAGAATGAGTATGTGGCTAATTCACAACATAACGTAAGACTATCGGGACTCCCATCCCTAAAGGGTTGAAAAACAACATGAGTGTCAATGTGCAAAAGGGTGCTATGAATGGGAGAACTCATGTGGGGGAGAGTGCTACCGGGTGACAGTACCGAAGATGCAAATGGAGGTGTTGGTACTGTAGAGCCGGAGATGGGGATCCTAGAGGTAAATGTTAGAGGGTGTGACTAGAGATGCAAGTGAGATTCAGAGGGAATGATTACATGCCAGTGCTGATTATATACCTGAAGGGGTGGCATTGATGTAGGATGACCAAATACCTGCACACATGAAAACCAAATACCTGACATGAACAATATCTGAAGAGAATCGAACATATGAGCATTTATTTGAGAACTTTGAACATGAGCACACGTACCTGAACGGGGTATGAAAAAATGGCACCCCAGGGGCTTAGGATAAAAAGTGGCCTGGGGACTATCGTGATGTAGATGATGGGATGTTGATCCCGTGGCTGAAGATGAATCGAAGAACGAACACCTGGAGCTCTCGAAATGGTGTTTGGAAGTTTGGCGGAAAGGCTTATATATAGCTGTAGGGCCCACATTGCCACCTCATTTGCACTTGTTGTCAGAGTGATTGGACAAGAGGTATTCAGAGGAGATTTGGAGATTCCGGGAGAATGAGGCAGTCGATCCAGGATTAGTGAGCTTCAGGTTAGTAGTCTGATAATCCTACATAGAATTAGGTTTTCCATTTTTGGGAAGGGGTTGTATGGAGGGCCATACAGGGGGTTTTATGGATGTGGGTCCCCAAGAGCGCAGGTGATCCAGAAATATGCGTGAACAAGTGTGTGCTTGCCATCTGGATAGCTGTGCATGGGGGCACCCGTAAGGGGGACTAAGGCACGCATTATGTGCGCACCTGCTGGCTATATATACGTTCATGTGTGCGCGACTGTGTAGTGGACATGCGCTCTTTGATGCGTGCCTGTGTTCTTGACAGGGGTGCATGGAGGTGCCCCTGTAGGGCGAGCAGGCGCGCCTGCATGCGTGCCTATGATATGGACAGGCGCACTTGAGTGCGCACCTATGGAGTGAACAGGCGCGCATACGTGCGTGCTTGTGGGGTGAACATGCATGCATGTGTGTGCACCTGTGGTTTAAACAACTGCGCCTTGGGGGCAAGGCTGATGGGTGTAAAACTTATCTTTTTAATGTTTTTGATTGTCAAGGTGGATGACCTGGGATTGTTTTATGTGGTTGTAGGTGATCATTATGCATGATGCCAGTCGGTTGGCAAGAGCGGGATTGGTCCCAGTTGAGGGATGCCGTGGAGATTAAGGATTTAGGGGTACGTGCTACTTTGGTAGCCTGTGGGCTGCTGAAGTTCTTTGAGTGCTCATTGATACGGGTGCAGGAGTATCTCCTACAGTTTATTATTCGGATGTGGACTCCGAACCTGCATTGTTTTATGGTGTGGGGAGAGTAGATTGTCTTCACTGCGGTGGAGGATATATATTTTTTGACTGGGCTCTGTTTTCGGGGAACGCCCCTATCGGCGGAGTCGATGTTACCTGGGGATGTGGCGCTAGTGACAATGGGTCGGAGGTTCTGTTCCAGGGAGAACTTCATGTCAGGCTCCGTCATGAGCATTGGGGTGATGGATGCTCTAGCACATCGCTGTATAGTAGCGATGATTGTGAGGGTGTATGGGTCCCTTGTGACTCAGTTGATCAGTGGTGGTCAGCTGAGTATGATGGAGAGGGTGCTGGTCGGTCAACACTTTGCCTGGGGGATTACGCTGCAAGCCAGGATGGTAGGATAGCTGGACCGTTGTCGATCCACTGATACAGGAGAGATTGCCTTTGGGTCCATCCTAGTGGCCTGGTTTTTGGAGAGCGTGCCTATGTTGCACCCTAGGATTTTATTGGGTGCTTCTGGGGAGTGAGAGCCGTGACTGAGGCAGTGGTCAACTATTTTTCTTCACCACAGTGGTGGTGAGGGTGACCACTTCTTTACGACTGAGGCAGCATAGGTTTGGTGGCAGATGCCATAGGTGATATTGTAGTTCCCATATGATGGTGTTGACTTCCGGGATGATCTAGACATGTTGTTACCTTCAGGGGAGGTTTTTGATCACCAAGGTATGTTGACGAGTTTTATATATATGTTTTTTGAGATAGCATGACATATGTATATGGTATAGATGTTGATACTATCATTTGGTTGTTTGTATGTGCAAGTGTAGCACCTCGCGGGCGTGAGATTGAGTTGTTGAGAGCGCCAGTTTGCCAGGAGTTGGGGAGACCATTGTGGGGAGGGTCGTGGGTAGGAGAGAGATGTCAATGTGAGGACGTCGGGGTGAGACTAGCTAAGGGGGAGAGAGCAGCGAGGAGATGCTGGTTTGATGACCCAGGTGTCGGGCCATCACATGCTCCTCCGGTGGATGCCAGAGCATATTTTGAGGATATTGGCTGCCACTTGGAGGTGGTGCTATAGGGCGTGCCTAAGGGCATGTGGTCGCGTATCTAGGATGAGGGCATCCTGGAGCAGTGTGTGGGGGTTCCGCTGTTGTGGCAGGTCATGGTACGAAGAGTAGCAGTAGCAGGTGCTGCTATGACCAGACGGTTACCTCCCGATCTAGGGGGACCAATAGTGGGTGGGGGGCCACTTCCTAAGGGAGGGGCAGGAGGTGGTGCTCTAGAGGCACCTTGAGTGGTGCTCTATGTATTTTTGTATTTTTGTATATAGGCTGGTGAGCCCATTTTGTATTGAGGTGCTTCACTGGCTTGCAGATACTTGTATTTTTGTATGTAAACATTTGGATGGCACTGTGGACTGACTTATATATACATGAGTATACATTTTGAGATCTATGTGATGTCTACGTGTGTTTTTTTTTTTTTTTTTAATGTTTGATGATGTCTAATCTATATATATGCTGTGACAGGTTTTTGATATGTTTATGTATGTGTAGAGGTATCTTGATGTGATATATGCCAGTCTAACACAATGTTAGCTAAGTTATTTGTAATTTGATTCAATTGTCTTGGAATATGTTTAAATGTAATGGAATCAAAATGTCGAGATAGAAGTCTAACCTGCAGGTATTTTCGAAAGAGGCAAGGATTGCGGACGCGGTACACATTGTTGATTTGGAGAATGACTAGTTGAGAGTCGAGAAATATGCTAAGGTGACGAATATGATGACACTGGGCATCGGTGAGGAGGCCAATGAAGGAAGTGTATTCAACTTGGTTGTTGGTGGCTGAACCCAAACATATGTCGCTCGAATGAAGCATTTCATGTGAGGGGGTATAGAGAGCCCAAGTTGCTGAAGAGAGATTTTGTGTCCAACGACTGGCGCCATCAGCATAACCGATGTGGTAGGCTGGTGGAGGTCTCATTTGTTAATAGCACAAATGATAGTTTAGACGTGAGGGATGGAAAAAAGATTAAAAACACTATAAAAGAAATAACCTAAAGTAGAATGACTACACTTAGGAATAAAATTTCTTTAAGTATAACCCATTGAAAGGTTCTTTAAGAGAGAGGCCTTCGGGAGAGGCTAGGATGCATGTGTCTTTGGTGAGACAATGTTGGATAATGTAGGGGCCACACCATAGTGACTCGAATTTTCCATGATCGAAGGTATCATGAGTGATATCGTAAGCAAGGATGAGCTCGCCTTTGTGAAATGAGCGAAGGTTGACATGGCGATCAAAGGTGGCCTTTGACCATCTTTTAGCTACCTCATTGTTCTGTAATGAAGATCGACGATCTTCATCCAGGGACTCTAAGTTCATCAAGCACTGCTCCATTGGAGCAGTGTCGGGTAATAGCTCAATTATAGTGCGTAAGGTGGGAATTTCACACTCGATGGGAAGAGTGGCCTCAACCCCATGGACTAGATGAAATGGTGTGAAACCAATGGTTTTTTTCATAGCCATACGGTAAGCCCATAACATGGAAAATAACATATGGTGCCAATTGGTCTTATGTTTGTTAACCGTGCGTTGTAACATGGTCTTGAGGACCTTGTTAACTGCTTCGACCTGTCCATTAGATTGAGGGTAATAGGGTGAGGCAAACTCATTGGAGAATCCTAACGGAGATGACAGTTCACCGAAAAACTCATTCTCGAAGTGTTTTCCATGATCAGAAACTAGTTGGAGTGGTACTCCAAAGTGCGATATGATGTGGTTAAAGAAAAAATGCATTGCAATGTCAGTGGTATTGTTGAAGGTGGGCATAGATTCCACCCATTTTGCGAAGTAATTGACTGTGGCAACAATGTATTTGTGTCCATTGCTAGAGGGAGGATTACAGGTCATGAATTCAATGCCCCGCTTACAGAAGGGGACAACAGTAATGACTAGGTGAAGAAGAGAAGGTGGTGCTCGTGCTTTTTTGGCGTAAAGCTAACATTTCTCGCATCGTTTCACGGTGTGAACGTAATCGTGAAACAATGTAGGCCAAAAATACCCTGCTCGGATGATATTCTGAGTAGTGGACATTCCTGAAAGGTGGCCCCCACATGTGCCGCTATGGCAGTCATTTAAGACTCTATCGGCCTCGTCAATAGTCAAGAATTGACGAAGTATGGTGTTGACCCCTCGACAATATAAGATGTCTCCGATGAGGAGATAGCGGGGGGGTTGGTGGCGAATACGACGATGATCATCTCGTGAAAGATGGGTACTGAATTTTTGGGTTTGGAGGTAGACGAGGAGGTCACCATACCATGGGTCATTTGAAGTGATGTGGAAGAGATGTTCATCGGGGCAATGGGTATTGATTGGGGCACTGGTAGTGTTAGAGGGGAATGTCATGAAAAATTCAGCAAGGATGAGGGATTTCTTGCTCTTAGGTGTTGAGAATTCAAGATCGTACTCTTGAAGGATAACGATCCATCGGGAAAATTTGACATTAATTTGCCGACAACTAAGCAAGTATTGCATAGGGTTGGAATCTGCTATGACCTTAGTCGTGCAAAGCAGAATGTAATGACACAGTTTCTAGACTGTGAGGGAGAGTTTCTCTTTGTGTTTATACTTCAAGGGTGGCCCTGAGAGGTTTTTACTAACATAGTAAATGACATGCTCATGATCGTCATTACCAATTTGAACGAGTACTCCTGCTACTGAGACAGTTGATGCTGAGATGTAGAGGATATAGTTGCGATTGTAGTCGGGTCCACTGATTAAAGGGGTGTTGGAGAGTGCCATTTTAAGATCATCAAATGATTTTTGGGCATGTTCATCCCAGTGAAATGGGATGTCATGGTGTAGTAAGTGAAGGAAACCATGTGCTCGAGTGGTGTAGTCTGGGACAAATCACCGTAGGAAGTTAGCTTTTCCTTGTAGGCTCTGGAGTTGACGTAAATTCCGGGGAGGTGGAATTTCTGTGATGGCTTGGACTTTGAGGGGGTCCACGGTAATACCACTTTGGGAAATGATTAATATGAGGAGGCGCTCTGCAGTGACACAAAATACGCACTTGAGGGGGTTCAAGTGGATATTTTACCGATGACACCTGTTGTTCCTGAGTCTGTACTAAGGCTTAAAGTACAGTGTCAAGGCATCCAAAAATATGATAATAGTTGATAGAGGATTTCGCTAACCTTGGTGTGGGAAACTAATGAAGATTTCTGCGTTCACGTTGTCTTTCTTCCAACTGTTCCTGGATTACAATGTCTTGTTCAATGGCCATCCATGAACGTTCTAATTCTTCTCGAGTATCAACAGTTTTAAGAGTCGTATTAAGAAGATTTAACGCTATATTAGTTTGATCGTATATCCCGAGTTGAATATTGGGTTGAATTACTCTAGATAAAGTCATTGAGGAACAGTTAAATTATGGAAATGATTTAGAGAGAAATTTTTATGGCTGATTCCATTCGGTCAAACATAAGAGAAAACTTTGTGTGAAGAACAAAATAGGACTACAAAAGCAAGGCCCTTTCCTGTAACTGTATGATTTTTGTAAAGAGTAATGAAATGAACGAAAACTAACTAGCTGCAAATAAAATGAAACGATTTTACCAGCAAAAACTCACGCATATATTGGAAGAAGAAATTGAAACGAACATCAAAAGACAAGATTCAAGTAACACATCATCTTATAACAGTAACTTGGTCTTACACCTGCTAACAGCCGGTGCAGAGGAAAGACAAGAGACAATTATCAGTAAGATGGACTCGCTTCACTACAGTAGTGGTTGTACTAAGTTATAGTGATATCTTTCA
>ML778295.1:2059285-2080370 GCA_009831015.1 Picea engelmannii | reverse complement strand
TCACGGGTTAAAGGTCTTTGACCGTTTTTGCTTTGGACGAAGATTAAAACTGAGTTCGCATTCTCGAGACTCGGGACTTGTGAATTTGAGATATAAAGTGTCCAACTTGTGAGATTATGAAATCTTAAAAACCTTAAGGAAAGTCATGCTCGCGAAAAAGAACGGGTCCTTCGTAAGTGATAAAGCATTACTATTCTGGCAACTAAAGTTCTCTCAGAGTCTTATGATTTTTTGGAAGGAAAGGAAAAAAGAAAAAACAGCTCTAGATCACAAGTATCAGATTTTTCCAAATTTGTGTAAGGTGAAAAAATAGGGGCGGCTCCAACAACACCATTGGAAGATGATCCGTAAATCATCAAGATGTTGGGTGCGTTTTTTGGATCGAGTTGTGAGGTCGTCCAAGTATGCAAGGATGAAATGAGCTAGATCGTGAAAAATATATGTCATAGCCTATTGGAAAGTTGCGCGAGCATTCTTTAGGCCAAACGACATGACACGATATGCAAAATTACCCCAAGGGGTAGTGAATGCAGTTTTGTATTGATCAGCGATGTGGATTTGGATTTGATTATAACTAGAGAAACCGTCCATGAAGGATAGAGCCTCGTGGCCTGCACAGTCATTGATAATTTGATTGATGAAATGTGTTAGAAAGTTGTCTTTGGGACATGCGTGATTGAGATCATGAAAGTCCGTGCAGACGTGGATAGTGCCCTATTTTTGTTAACGGGTATAGGGTTGGAAACCCATGATGTATAGGCGATGGGGTAGATGAACCCGACAATGCGTAATTTGTCAATCTCAGCTTTGATGGCCGCTACTTTGGATGGGTGTAGCGGTCATTGTTTTTGACGAACTGGGGTTATGTCAAGCCAAGTGTCGATGTGATGTTCGAGAATCAAGGGATCAAGTCCATGCATTTTTATGTATGACCAGGCAAAAATATCCTGACATTCTTGGAAGAGGGATTTATAGGAGATGATTTCTTGAGGAGTGCAAGCGACGCCAATGGTGATTTCCTTGACGACTCCATTTTTGATGGAAATATCGAGTTTGATGGTCGGGGAAATGTTGGCCATGTTGCCTTCTTCAAAATCTTTAGGGGCAGGAATGGGGTTGTTGAACCAATCGATATGCCCTGATGGGATAAAATATTTGGTTTCGATTGCATATATGGGGTGTGGATTAGGAGGCATGGAGGCTTCCTACGGAAAGAAGAACACTCGATGGTGGAGCACATCCCATGGGTAGTCGGGGGTGTTTCGTTTTTTGAGTATGTCCTCGTCACAGTGAAATTGGTGGGAATACAAGGGGTCTAAAAGAGTGATATCGGTGACTGTCACCACGTGGTGGTCCTTGGGTGAAGAAGAAGCATGGGGAACGATGCAGTGAGATTGCGATGGTTCGATCGACATAAAACAAATATCGAATTATTGAGGAGTACCTGTGGTAGTTGGGTGTAATATTTCTGTAGGGAAATGAATAGGAGAATTGGGGGGATTTGGGGGTGAATCCTCGAATAGGTCATCCAAGAACCATGGAGGAGTTGGGAGTGCCTCGGGTTCAGGATAAATGATATGAATAATATCTAGAGACGAGGTAAGGTCAACCATCGATTCTATAGGGGGTGTCGGGGTTTGAATCAGGGTTAATTGGCATTGCTTGTATTCAATGATCATAGGACATTGGTATGTAAAATGATCTAAGGATTCACATAGAGAGCAAGAAAATCTCATACATTCATTGACTGAAGTTGTGACATAATGGATGTCAGTGATTTTGGGGAGGGATGTGGTAGCTGGGTTGGGTTTGTTCTGGAAGCTTTGGCATACTGAGGCTAATGTCTGCCGAAAGCGCGGAAGTGCTAGGAAATGGTGGGTATAATGGCCATATTATACACATATAGCACAAGTGAATTTGGTTCACAACCCTTTACTACTTGAATGAGGGGTGGTAGTGGCATTACTTGCGATAATGGCGAGTGTTGATGGAGTTTGATTGAGTGGAATAAAATTCCTTAACTCCGGTAGAGATGGGAAGTTGTTGGTTTGGTGTCCACCTTTCTCACATAGCGCGCAAGGAGGTTGGACGCATAGAGGAAGTGGAGTTGTGGGTTCCTTCTTCTTTCTCCTACTCCCAGCTGTGGTAGAAAGAGTAGTGAGTGGGGGTGTAGAGGGTGTGGTGGGAGTAAGTATGGGAATCGTCATTGGGATTCCTTCCATTTGGGGGGGAAGGGATGACCAAGGGACCATCTTGGGTGGATGTAAATACCAAACTAGAATTTCTAACACCATATTAGGGAGGGTAAGCATTGCGGCTACCTGGAAATCTTGTATGCCTAGTGGAGGGTAAAAGAAAGGGATTTGAGTAATGGCTTGGGGAACTGTTTCCCAAATTGGGATATGGCCTTGGGGAGAGGTGGACTCGTGACCTTGTGGAGTCGAAAAGTTCGCAAGAGGCTCATGGTGGGAGAGATCTGTGACTAGTGGGACGTCAGATATGATAGAAGCCTCCCGAGGAGGAAGGGTATCCGCTATGTCAGTTCTGTTGGATGACACGACACGTACTTGATTGGAAGGATGAAGAAGCGGTGGTGCACGGTGGTAAGTTCCTAACAATGATGGGTCTTTGAAAATCTTGGGATCCATTTCGATGAGTGGGTATGCATCATGACTCATGTGGATGAGAGGGAGAATGTTATCAATGTTGGCAGAAGGGTTAGGCTCGTAATGTGAGACTTGGTCAATGGTAATGATCTTCCCATTATGGGGGAACATCATCATTCGAAAGACGGAAGAGGCAACTGCCTTCATAGCGTACATGTAGCTATGACCGAACAGGATATTATAATTGAGTGGGGCTTCGATAACTTCAATGTTGATGAGAATGGTCTTGCCCCCGAGTTCTACGTGGACATTTTGGAAGTGTCCTTCAGGAGATGATGGTTGTCCATCATAAGCTATTAAGGTAATGGTAGATGGTATGAGTTCCGGGGAACCAAGTTTCTGCCATACAGATTTGGACATAATTCATGTGGATGCACCTTCATCGATGATGCACTAATGAACCGTTGTGTTTTGAATTTTTACTGGTATTTGAAAACCGATTAGAGTGGGGAGGCGAGGTTCTCCACTATCGAGATCAAATGTGATGAGGTGAGTACTTGTGGGGTTGACTGCCCCCAAGGCGGAAAGAATGATTTCCACTGAGTGGGACAAGTTTGAAGGACCTCTAAGACTGACATGGCAGCCAGGGATTGTGCTAAGTCATCAACCAAACTATAGTGATGGGTTTCCCTAGCTTGTGGGTTGTGGACATTCTGGCACAATGGGATGCAAGGGATGCCAAGCGGTGGTTCTGTGTTAGGGTGCGGGATTACCAACGGGGGTCTCGTTGGTGTGGGGATTGTTTCTAGGGAATGGAAGGAGACTCAGTGGGTGCCTAGTATTGATGATTACATGTTTGCAGAAGGATTTCTTCCTCATTGGTGAGGAGGATTGTACGATCTACTGGATTGTTTGGATTGAGGTACTGTCCCAACTGTGGTGGGGTAGGCTGTATCTCTTGTTGAGTGTTCATCACACCTTCGTGTGGAATGGGATTCTGTGGTATGAATGGTGGTGGTTGTTGCATGTATTATTGTGGGGCCTGCTGAGGGGCAGGCGGTGCTAGAGGATGTGGTAGATTGCTTGAGTCTTTCAGCCATTTGAAATCAGCGATTTGGGGGAAATGATGAGTATAATGACCAAAATCACTGCAAAGGGCACAAAGGAAGTTGGTTTTAATAGTATTGTTATTTATCCCTTGATGCCTATTGTTATTTCCCCCCTGGGGGTTATGATTCCCTTGGTTTTTGTTGCCCCCTGTAGGTTGGTTCTGTTGGGGTTGATTTCCACTTTGACTTGGGTTGTTTTTATTCCTGTTTCTTCCTTTCTTTTTGGAATTATTCGACAGGTGGGTCATATTTTCCGTATTCAACTGTTCAAAATTTTGATATTGCTGAATGGGAGAGGGTTGAACAAAATTCACCCCAGTGTGAGGATGTGGGGGAGCCATGAGTTGTGGGGGACCGGGAAATGGAAAGTATGGATTCTGTGGGGGTAATGATCCATAAGGTACATAGGAAGGCATGACGCTTTTGCTAGTACTATAAGATGAGGTAGAGGGGGTACTGGAACTTGTTTGAATAGTTGGTTGTATGGGGGGTGCCAATAGTGGCCCACTGATGGGTAGAGGCATAGCAACAAGGTATGGTTGTTGATAAGGGGGTGGGGGGTAATAAGAGGTACCCCCATATGCTGGCAGATATTGAGGTTTTCCATACATTGGTGGTTGTTGGAGTTGTGGACCATGGTGAGTGGTATTACAAATTAGTCCATCTAATGAGTGAGACATCCCAAGTTTGTCTTGGCGAAATGACACGGGTTTTGGGAGGTCAGGGAGTACAGTGTATAAGTACCCTGACTGTGAATAGGTGAGGTCATATTGTTGAGCCTTACTGATGGCTTATTCTTCTAATTGAGGGAAGGTGGAAGCTACATCCTTACCGAGGAGAGAGACAAGTGATCTAAGAAACCAGTCAAGGCACTATTGTTTGGTGGTTTCTGCTTTGCACAAACTATGTCATCTATGCCACTCATGAATGTGATCAATGATGTGTGTGGCTGAGGTTTGTTTGAAATTAGAGAGTAGTTACAGACCATTGTCATGGCAGATTGGTATTTGAAAGAAGGTAAAAAATGCTTTGGCCAAGGACTCGAAAGTCACATGGGACGCCGAGTTTTCATATACATACCATTTGGCTAATGGGCCAGTGAGTGCGCGTTGAAATAATGTAAGTCTGATGGAATCATCCATAATGTTGTTGGAAGAGAACCATAGGTGGAAAGTCATGACATGATTGGCAGGGTCATCCCTTGCCTTTCCTTCAAACTTGGGGATTTCTGAAGGTAGTTTGGTGGGCATTGCAGGCCATGTGGGGTCATACAATATAGGATCATTGGTAAGTTTTCTTAGATCTGGTATGTTAAGAGAGGCCAAATATGGCATCAAGAGTGTTGGTTGAGGATTATCTCTAGCCATGGTATGAGTGTTTTGTGAACCTGACCCTTAAGGGGGGCTAGATGGGTTGGTACTTCCCCCTTGAGAGGAAGTTTCCCCTCTGCTTCCATGTAAATGAGAACGAGTGGATGGAGGACCTTGGGAAGTGGACCCAAGTAATGTGGAACCAAGCAAGGCCGATCCTAAGATGGTGGCACTCACTGGAGTGTGAGAAGGTGGTGCTGATGAGTGGGCAAGACCAGACACTCCCCCTAAGATAGGAGAGAGATTTAGCAAGCGTTTGGAATGAAGGGGATTCTATGGGTCCCCTATGATGTCTGACTAGCTTAGTGAATGTGTGCAAATGGTGGTGGGAGTAATAAAGAAACAAGAGACTTTGCTGTAATTTTTTTGAACTTAGCACAATATATATCTAAATCAACATGTAATCAGAAGTGCATCATACATAAAGTAAAAGTATCATATATGTCGATAAGGGGGTTTTGTCCTTGTAGGGAATCAAAGAAAACAACAATGATCGTGTCCTAAAAGACGTAATGTCCTTCCTCTCAAATAGCATTGGACCTTCCAATAGTACTCAACAATGGGGTCTGAAGTCACTGGAAGAGAAGCTAGTGAAGGATGAAATAATTAGTTATAATGAGAGGTAAAGGGGGCATATCCCAAAAGATCTGGTGATATTTCCCAATAGCCACACAAAATCCGATCAAGGTGCAATTGCAGCCCACAATTTCCACCTAGGTAGATGTCCTAAAATTTGGTCACTAGGTACCTCATTCAAAGTGTGGCATTTAGATTTTTGGACTAAGAAATGGGTCATGGGTTGGATCCGGTCCAAGAGGTGAGTGCCTCAAGGGTAGACACATAGAAAAACTGGACCTTGGCCTTCAACCCTTCAAGGGGATTTCCCTGCTTTATGGTGTTAGGAACACTTGACATGGAGGATTTTCAATTCCCTATTTAACAAATTCTATTGTTTTGATCATGAGAGAACCAGATAACAGGGAGTTATTTGGATGCCTATCCATGAAATCCTACCTAGACTAAAAAATTTCTTTTGGCACCTCCTGTGGAGGAAAACTTAGTGAGTTTTTAGAAAATTTTTAGATGTGGTTGTTTAGGAGGTTGGGGGTGTGAACCAACCTCGTTGAATTTAAAATGGTAGTGGATAGTTTCGTCAAGAAAAGTGTGGGGTGTTTCAGAATCCCTTTGGAGGAAACTTACTTTGCTCTCCACATTTCGAGAAGAAAACTATGTGAGTGATAAGTGACTTTTGTGTGTGAATGAGTGAAAGTGTGCCAATATTTTAATGGATTAGGTGTCACCTTGCTGCATGTGGACTTCTCTTGGTCCTTACAAGTGTTGATTACCTAATTAACTAAATATCTTTGGTACAACCTTGCGTAATTCAAAAGTCCCTAAGAAGATAACATGTGGAAATGTGGGTCCGTTATTATTCCTTTAACTCCCTATTGTGATTTAATCTAAGAAAATATTTTAAACTATCCTAGATTGTAATCATGTGGGCATGTGTGGGCCCATTACAAAACCTTTAAACTTCCCTAGTCATTTTATCTAAGAAAGTAAATTTCAACACTATCCTATCTTTGTAGCATGTGTGGGCCCGTTACAATATTAAGATGTGTTTGAAAAACAAACTAAGAGGAGTCCCAAGAAGGGCTGTTGTCCTCTCCTAAAGGTTTTAATCTTCTTAAGGGAGATGAAATTGTCCCACAATCTTTTTCTGATTCTCAAGGTCGCTTGGAGGTGTGAGAGAAGAGCATACTAAGCGATTGTTATCCAAATTCTAGTCCCAGTGCAAGTTAGATGTGATTACAAATGATTTCCAACTTATATTTTTTAGTCAAAACAAGCCATCCATGTGGCGAAAATGAAAGCAAAAGAGGAAATAATGATTTTAACCCCTAAGTGCCTATGTGTTTTGACTAATCCCTTTATATGAAGAGGGCACTAAGTGTGGTGCAGCTTAAACATGCATGAAATCACTTTTAAGAAGGCTAAGGGCCTTCCCCAAATCACAGAAAACCTTACAATATGTATTTTTTTGCACAGGTGCGTGGGTCTCAGTGGAGATAGAGGCGCATTGAGCACCTGTGTGCAGACTGAAACAAACTCTTGGGCGCATGTGCATAGAACATAACTGTGACTTAGGCGCATGTGTGCATGATGCATGTCTATGGGCCAAAAAACCCACGCACGATGGACACACGGCCATGAGGAAAAAATTCGGATGGAATTCTCTCAATTCAACTTGGAATTGGATGTTTAGCAGGTTGGCTTGGGTCAGTTAATGCACTTGCAAGTTAAATAAACCAAAATAAGAGATAGAAAAACCCAAATGGGGTAGGAAATTGATACCTTTCCCTAGTGGATTCACCAATCTGTTGCGCCTCGTTTTCCACCTTAGTGAGAAAAATAGAGGTGCTTACAATCTTAGTTGGGTTTGCTAAGTAGGACAACTGTAAGGAAAAGGGTTAGAGAAAGAAATATAAAAGAACAACTAAGAAATGAAACAACAACTAAACTAATGAACATAATGACATAAGGAAAAAAGAAACAATAAGACCCATGTCACCAATGGTAAGGTTGATATTAGTGAAATAATACACCAAGATAAAAGGGGACTATGAGTCCCTTCTTTCTCCAAGGGAGGGCTCTTGGACCCCCACAAATAAGCTCTTCTTACAACTTTGAAACTAAAAATAAAAATGGTGAAATAATTCCTTGCTAATCCACTCAAGGGGTGAGATGGATTGCCCAATGAAATGATGCTAACACACTCTTGATAAGAATAAAGGATTCCTCAAGAGAATAGTGGTAGCATAACTTTGCTATGAAATTCCTTGAAAAGTGAAGTGCATCCATGGCCTTTTTATAGCATTCCTTTGAGGTATTGTCCAACTCGTTTGTAGTGTGTAAAGAGGCTAATTAGGGCATTTCTAGGTCTTTGACCAGCCACCCATTCAAATCCAGTTCAGATTTGAGTGTCAAATTAACTTGGAAGCTGAACCAGAAGTGGGTGGGAGGCCAACCACTCTCATAAATGCGTCATTTCTCAGGTGTGCGGCTTTTTGCGACAACAGTCTCGCATTGGGCGCATGCGCGCGATTCATGTGTTTCTGTTTTGTGCATGTGCACATGCGCCCTGTGTATTCCTAGTGCCCTTTAATTTTTTCACTGGTTGTATAGTTTTTGACCCTTTGGAAATGATTTTGTGGTAATTTTGGTCCATGGGTGACCTCATAATTGTTTGACGATGCTGAATTCTTGTAACCATTTGTGGACGAAATTTCAGTGATAACACCTTGGATGTGAAATCATTTATCTTTTCTCCTCACTCCTAATTCCTCCTCAACTTCTTAATCTGACTAGGAAATTTGATTGTGGCCATTGTGACTGGAGAAGCACCTCTATAATTGTACACCATAACTCTGCAAAATATTCTTCCCCCTCTTTCTCAAGACTTTCCTTCTTTATATATATCCTTGGAAGAGGCTTGGGAGAGCTTCTAGATCTTTTGGAAATCACTGGAAACTCGAATGTTCTGATTTTATAGGCCCATTCCACAAAGATACAACTGATCCCTCGCTTACCTCTTCCTAAATTTGAAAATCTAGAAGGTTGCATGGATCATCGCTTGTTGCATTATAAATGACCAATGACTATCATCACATGTTTTCTCCTATATTCCACGTGAAGACCCTAAAAAAAATTCCTAAATCTTGAGAAATAAAGGTATTTTGACTTTCATCTTCTGCCAGATTCCCTTCTAGCATGTAGGGTGGAAATTAAGACTATAACATATACTACTGGCTATTCTACTTCCCACCAAATTGCATTACTCCAAGTGAAATATTTGTTATCTCCCCTTCATCATGTGTGATTCCTACCATTTATAGTGGTATGTGTTACCATTATTTGGCATTAATGTGAGTACCTCAACTTCAACAAGTGAAATCATCCTTCATTTAGGGTGGTGTGAGAAACGATCACCTAGAGTAGTGTGATCACCCTTCGTTTCAAATTACTGTGATCACACTAACTTGATTTGGTGTGAAATACCCTTCGAGTTAAACATTTCCATTTATCTTCATTTATATGGTATCATGTATCTTCATTTGAATAGGGTGAGTTACCTTTACTTGAATAGGTGTAAGTGTCTTTGTTTAAACAAGTGCTCCATTGTTGTGATCTACCATTCTTTCAAAGCGTTACAACTTTTTTTGTGGGAACAACTTTGATTTCTTTCATTCATATGAGTGTGAGTAACCTTAATTTTTTTGGTAAGGGAATGAATCAACCACAATGATACAAGTTTCTCATCCAAAAATATACAAACATAGTTGTTGAAAGGGTGTGAATGCCTTTAACCTCATGTTGTGATTATCCCTTCACATTAATAGGTTAAATTTGATATTCAAGGTAATTATTGTGACCAATCTATATTAATATCGATTAATGGTTGTGAGTGAATTGAAGTGGATAAGTAAAGGGTTGGCCCACTCTCACAAGGATAGTGATAGATTTAAAAAAAATACATCTCCCATGTTGTCCCCCTGGGTTACGTCCCTACCAAATTGTTTTTGACCTCTAGTTCAGAGCTCCAATATCTCAATTAAAACGATTAATTCAAGGGAATGTATTTTATCTTCCCCTTCATCCCAAGGTGGCATGGATTTCCCTTTTGGTCCACTAAGAAAGAACCCTAATAAGTCCCAAAACACCCTCTCATAAGCCCTTCTCACATAAGAAACCCTTTGAAGGGTCAATCACACATGAAAATATTGAGTATGGGTCAATGATGAATCCCAACATCCAACTTCTCATGTAGATTTGTTTTTTTTAAAACCTACAGGAAGCCTGGAAATATCGACGATAGTTCGTCGCAAGGTGTTGGCACAGGGACAGACCTAGGTTTCAACTATACAAGAGGGCACCAACAAAACGCTAATTACTGGCCCTTTCGGCAACACCTGCAAAGAAGATGAAGTCTCACCCGAGGTAGAGGCAGGGGTGGTTGCAGGACTCAAGTGTCTACAACCTTAGCTGGGACACAGATATGTGATTATACAACTTATTAAAGCACTTAGCACCATTAGTTCTTTACATGCAATCATTATTTACTTCACTGATAAAACAGAGGCTCGTAGTACTCACAGTAATCTACCATATATGAGCACTTAGCATAAATAAAATAGGTTGGACATAACTGATCAAGCATTGAGCAAATTCATGTATATTAGATCTAACATTCCATACATCATTAGCATTGAGCATAAGAATATCTATTTAATCATCTCAAAGCACTAAGTAAAGAAGACATAAACATATTCAAACAAGCACCAAGCAAGATAACAAAGTGATTACGTGGTTCACCCCTCTCCTGGGGCTACGTCCACCAACTATTCTTCTTTATTATCTTCAATTAGTCATCTACATGCACAGAGACATACAAACCCCACTCCACATAGGACATGAGATCTGTACGCACCTCGCCAGATCCTCCTTCCCTGAGTTAGGTTACAACACAAAAGCTTCTACTCAATCTCTTACAATCACTTGCACTTAGCCTTGCAAGTCTCACACAGCATGCATAGAGCATATACAACTATTACTTTCACTTGGCACTTAGCTCATTGACCCTTTCCTACATCACCTAGGTATCTATTTATACATTACAAAATAGGCCTAAACATGGGTAAACCCATGGGCCGACATCCCTTTCCCGTTACATATTCCCAACAACCCAAAAAGAGGCTCAAAAGGGGGTCGAGATCCCGTGATTTCTGCTTCGTCTTGTGCTCCTCCTTTGACAGGCTGTCGAAGTCCCAAAATAGGTCAACATGACCAAGAAAATCCTAAAACTTGGTCAAGGGCCAACGCAAGGTAATGAATGTGTATTATTAAGCATGGAAATATTGACAAACATTCATTGCACTTTTCCATGGTTTTGCATCGCACATATAACATCTGCGTCATAAATTTTTTCACTGCCAAATGTTTTTGTCACTATTGCCATGATTTTTCATCGCAACTTTCCACATTTTTGTGTCACACATATGACATCTGCGTCATAATTTGTTGTTAAGTCTTTTACTTTGGCATGGATTTTCATTGGTATTGCGAAGAAGTTTCGTTGCTATTTCCATGCTTTATAAGGTAAACCTATCTTGAGGATGATGACACGTGGAGGGATTATTTCGTCGTTGTTTCCATGAATAACTCTTTCATGGATATATAGATGAAAAAAGTTCCACTAAAAATATTCTTTTCTTTCGTGGAAAGTGTGACGGATATGTGTGGCAATAGTAACACAAAACCGTGGCAAATTTTGTCATATGTAGTAGTGTAACTTGAAATAATCATAACTATGTACCTGTAATGAATAAAGATTTGAGAATAGTACAAAATGTTCTTCAATGTGTTTTATCGAATTCCTCCAGGTTTCACTGCTTGGAACCTCTCAAAAAAGGAGTTATAGCAAAAATGGCATACCTTGTTGAATTATGTCTTATTCTAGAGAGCGAGCTTGTAGAGCGTGACCCACACATAATATTTGTTGTATGGATATTAAAATGGTACAAAGAATACTATAGACTATATTCTAAATAATAAATTTGGTATTACTGAATTTGGATCTGTTATGAAAAGTTATGACGTTTTTACCTGAAACACCTATTTTAGACTAGTTTCAGGACTAACCACAAACCCTATTTTCCACGGAGTGTAACTCCAAAAATAAAATGACCCACAAGACGATTTTTTTATCATAGCTACTTGGATATGTTTCCTCAATGACCTCCATAGTTTTCTATGTGAATCATTATATAAAAATGTTATTGCGAAAATGGTGAGATGACATGTAAATAACATACCTTAGAAAGCATCGTCAAAAGAATTTATCCTCCCTTGAATTTTGGCCTTCTTTACATCACCTTCCCTCTGAAATTCTCCTTAGATATCCTTTGGTTACCTCAGTCACTTGGAGATATTAAATATGCTCAAGTGTGATTAAAATGAGAGACCCTTTCCTCTTATTTATATTTTTACTTAGCTTCCTCAAGGGGTTACCTTGTAACCATCTTAACCCACTTTCCTTATTTTAGGGCTAACCCACTTCTAACCACCTGTCCACTTAGTAATTTCTCCATTAAATTTATTATTTAAATAATTTATTTTGTATCCACTTTGACTTATAGTACACTCATCACTTCAATTTATTATATAGATAATTTCTTCTTTGCAACCACTTTGACTACTTTGACCTTTTGGGGCTTCTAGATGACTCATGAGGGTTCTCCAACTTCACATGGCCATAACTCTCTAACTGTGAGGATTTATGTGACGTTCCACATACCACTGGAAATGACATGACATGTACTATCCATATAGAATAGTATTATTTAAATAATTTATGATTTGCAACCAATTTGACTACTTTGACCTTTTGGGGCTTGTAGATGACTCATGAGGGTTCTCCAACTTCACATGGCCATAAATCTCTAACTATTAGGAGTTATGTGATGTTCCACATACCGTCAGAAATGACATGACATGTACTATCCATATGGAATAGTATTACCTTAAAATATATTAAAACTCATACCATTATACATCAAATAAACTTGGGTCCATTACCCAAACCTTTATGCTACCAAAATTCGCTACCGAACATTCTTCAAGGGTTGACATCAATGAAAAACAACCGAAATTAAAAAAATTCTCCCCCTTTGGAATTGATGGAAAAACTCTAATATAATACTAAATTCATATCACTCATGATCCCCCTTTGACCATTTCTCCCCTTGAAACCATGCCTCTTTTCTCTCTCTCCAAGCATTTCTATCCTGCACCTAATAAATATCTCGCCCTTTGTCATCAATGAAAAAGGTATCTTTCCATCCATGGTTTCTCCCCCTAACCAAAATGTTCTTAGGGATAATACCACTGACTGAAATCTTCCTAAAACTGATCTCCCAACCTGAACTATTCTCTTTATGGTGATTCCTCATGTAAATATAAGACATATAAGATAAACATTCAAAATAATTCATTTTGGAGTAGAAATTACTTTGAGTCTGTCACGAAGATACTCAAAGGATTATCTTGGAAGCAGTTTTGTAAATATGTTTTCCACTTGTTCTTTTGTGCCCGCATATTCAAATATGATGTTCTTCTCTACAACCTGTTCCCATAGAAAGTGATACTTGATTGGAATGTGCTTCGTCTTGGAGTGCATCATTGTGTTCTTTGAGATACCGATGGCACTTGTATTATCATAATAGATTGGAATGAGATAATCATAATCAACCTGTATATCTGACAGAGTTTGTTTCATACATAGAACCTATGTACAAAATCTCGTTGCCGCAATATACTCTTCTTCAGCTGTAGATAAAGATACTGATGATTGTTTCTTTCTTAGTTAAGATACTAAACACTCACTCAAGTAGAACGTTTCTCCATTGGTGCTTCATTGGTCATCAGTGCAACCTACCCAATATACATCTATGTAGGCAATAAGTGATAGATCCTTTACTTTTGGATACCATAATCCAAACTCGTATGTTCCTTTGAGATATCTAAAAATCCTCTTCACTGCCAAGACACGTGATTCCTTTGGTGCTGCCTGAAATCATGTCACCTGTCCCACTGCCTGCATTACATCTGGTTTGGATGTTGTCACATATAGTAAGCTACCAATAATTAACCTTTATTGCATCTGGTCTATAGACTTTGAATCATCATATTTTCTCAATTTGCAACTGGTTCGCATAGGAGTAGTAACTGGTTTTCAATATTCCATTCCAAACCTCTTTAGCATTTCTATGATATACTTAGTTTGAGAAACAAAAATTCCTTGGTTGCTTTGACATATCTAAAGACCCAGAAAGAAGGGTAGTTCTCTGAGTAATGAAATTTCAAATTCATTCTGCATATCATTTGCAAATTGTTGGCTTAACCTGTCATCATTACTTCCAAAAATAATATCATCAACATAAACTTCAATTAATAAAATACTATCTTGAATTACCTTGATGTAGAGGCTATTTTTTGCACTTTCTTTTCTGAAGCCTGCCTGTTGTAAATATTTATCCAGTCTAGAGTACCATTCTCTAAGATCATGTTTTAGACCATACAAGGCCTTCTTCAATTTACACACATAATCTATGTTCTCTGACAACTAAAATCCTTCTGGTTATTCGATATAGAATTCTTCTTCAAGTTCGCCATTTATAAAACTTGATTTCACGTCCATTTGATACACTTTAATATTCTTGGAGAATGCATAAGTTAAAAGCAATCGGATTGCTTCCGTTCTGGTAACTGGGGAAAATGTCTCTTTAAAGTCAATTCCTTCAACCTGCGCATATCCTTTACATACTAATCTAGCTTTGTTCCTTGTAACATGTCCATCTTCAGTCAATTTATTTATGAAAACCCACTTTGTGCCAATCACATTCTTATTACTTGATCTTGGAAGAAATTCCCAAGTGTCCTTCTTCTCTATTTGATCCAATTCTTCATCGATGGCCTTATTCCAGAATTCATCCTTGTTGGCCTCTTCAAAACTGTTTGGTTCAATCATAGATAAGAGTGTTAGGTGCATTTGTTCTAGTGAATGAATTATTCTTCTAGTCTCAACTCCTGCATCTTTGTTTCGGATACTGTGATCTGAAGGATGATTCTTCTGTACTCGTTTTCTAGGTGTCTTTGGAGGAACTTGATGAAATTCCTCTTCTACTTCTATCTAATATTCTTCATCTTCTTCTTCGTAAAGTTGTTCGATTGACTCATTTTATTCTTCCTTTAATTCTCGTCCACCTGTTTCATCAATTGTTACATTGATGTTTTCCACAACTTTGTTCAATGCCATATTGTAACACTTGTATGCTTTCCTTGTATTTGAGTAAGAAACAAGTACTCCTTTGTCCACATGAGAGTCAAACTTTCTCATTCCTCCATCTTCTCTTTTGATGTCGCATTTGCTTCCAAATACTCCGAAGTGATTCACATTTGTTGGTATTCCTTTCCATAGTTCGTAGGGAGTTTTGTCATTGTTGTTTATGAGAATTACTCTATTTTGAATGTGAACTGCTTTGTGCACTGCATGTGTCCAAAAAAATATCTGTCAATTTGGAATCCATTAGCATTTTTTGATCCATTTCTTCGGTAATTATCATCCATTATGATAACATTCCTTTGTCTCCGAACCACTCTCTTAACCAATATATGAATCCATGCTCTCTTCTACTGTTATATATCTGTCCAAACCTATTAAGTGTTCTTACGAATCCATCTCGGTCCATATTGTCCAAGACTCTACTGCACAATTGTCCATAATGATGACCCATTTATCACTATACTATCATGAAGTCTTCACTACTACAACTGATTAATCTTTCAAACTGCACTTTTGCTAACTGTCTCCTCTAGATATGTATGTAATATACCAGATATAAAATGTATGCAGAACAGAAATAAAATGATAGATATGGAAGAATAACAACAATATAACCAGAACATTCACCACAATAGCACTTAAATGATAAGAGAATAATAACATAAATAGAACTTTGAATATGAAAGCAATGTTCATGGGCCTCTTCGAGGGGGAAACCTCTAGTTGAGCATATCTTTATTACAATAATATCCAAGCTAGGGTTCTCATATCCTCGACTCCTATTTATACTAAAAAGAAGCATCTAGAGGAAGATCCTTCTAGAAACAAAAGCTTCTATTAGGTCTTCTTACATCCGCCTTATTCTATTTTATTGAAAGGCCTTATTAATATTGACCTTTATTACATCTGAATATATTGTTCTACCTATATGAGGGTTAGGACCCTAACATGTCTTCCCCCTTAAAAATAGCCTTGTCCTTAAGGCTTGAGATGAAGAAATTGTTGCAGAATGGTAGTTGGCTCCCAAGTGGCATCTGCTGGAGTTGTATCTTTCCACTAGACTAGCACTTCCTTGATGGTTCTCTGATGTAGGTGATGCTCACACTGGCCCAAAACTACTTTTGGCTGTAGCCAAATGGATCTTTCTTTAGCTAACTCTAGAAGGTTGGTTTGAATTTGGCACTTAGCTCCAATCACCTTATTTAAGCATGAAACATGAAAAACAGAATGTAGCTTTGAATGGATGGGCAAATCTAACTGATAGGCTACTTGTCCCACATGCTTGAGAATGGTATAAGGACCATAAAAATTGGGCGCTAGCTTCTGACAATGCTTGACCTTGAGGGAAGTTTGCTTGTAAGGTTGCAGTCAAAGAAACACCTGATCCCCTTCTATAAATTGACATTCAGAGTGACCTTGATCTACTTGTTACTTCATGTGATTCTGTGCCATGACTAAATTCTCTTTGAGTGTATGGAGAATAGTCCCTCGAGCTATAAGTTTCAGGTCAACCACCTGGACCTTCAAGGCACCTGGTAAGTATGAGAGAACTGAAGGTGGATTTTGTCCATATACTGCTTCAAAAGGAGTCATTTGTGTGGTTGTATGGTATGAAGTGTTGTACAATGATTCAACTAGGGGTAACCATTGAGCCCATTGATTTTGATTTTCCAAGGCAAAACACCTCAAATATGTTTCCAAACACTTGTTGAGAACTTTCGTTTGGCCATCAGTCTGGGGATGATAAGATGTGCTGAGATGCAATTCAATGCCTTGTATCTTGAATAGTTCTTGCTAAAAATTGCTTGTGAAAGTTGGGTCGCGATCAGAAACAATAGAGTGTGACATGCCATGAAGCTTGAACACATGATCCATGAAAAGTTGATCCATCGTGGATGTTGTAAATGGGTGTTGAAGGGTGCAGAAATGAGCATACTTGGAAAGGCGATCAACAACCACCATGATGATTGATTTATTTCCCGATTTGGGTAAGCCGGTAATAAAATTCATAGAGATATCCTTCCAAATAGTAGGTGGAATCGGGAGCGGTTGTAGTGTGCCCAGAGAGTTGACTATTTTTCCCTTATTGCATTGACATACATCACATTCAGCAAAGGAATTACAAATGTCATGTTTCATACCATCCCAGAAAAATGAACGTTTGACCCTGTCATAGGTTTTGGTGAATCCAGAGTGCCCTGTTGTGGGTGTAGCATGAATCTCAGAAAGTACCATGGATTTAAGCTTTGATTGTTTACCTAAATACAAATGGCCTTTGTATCAAAGTTCATCATAGAGCCATGAGTACCCTGGCAAAGCTGGAGCATTGGACTATAATTGTTGGATCAGTTGTGAACTTTTGGGATCTTGTAGCCATTCCTGGCGAACGACTTGGAGCCAACCTAGGACAATGAATGAAAGAGAAAAAATGGATCCTTCATCTTCATATTTGTGGGAAAGTACATCCGCAACCACCTTGTCATTTCCTTTCTTTTAAATGATCTCATAATCATATCCAAAGAGCTTAGTCACCCATTTTTGTTGTTCTGGGGAGGAAATACGTTGTTCCAGAAAATACTTGAGGCTTTGATGGTTTGTCTTAATTTGGAAACATTTCCCCAATAGATAAGGGTAGCACAGATCAACGACATGTAGAATATCCAACATTTCCTTTTCATAGATGGATTTGCCTAGATTTATTTCAGATAGTTGCTTGCTGGTAAATGCCAAAGGTTGACCTTCTTGCATAAGGACAATACCAATTCATTTCCCCGAGGCATCACATTCCAACACAAATCTATTTGTGAAATTGTGAAGGGAGAGGACTAGAGTGGTGCACATGGGCATCTTTAAGGTTTTAAAAGCTTAAGTAGTGGTTGGAGTCCAAGTGAAATAATTATTTTTGAGGAGAGGAGTGAGAGGTGTTGCAATCTTCCCATAATTCTTAACAAACTTGTGATAATACCCTGTTAAGCCCAGAAATCCATGCAAGCTCTTAAGAGTCTTTGGGTAAGGCCAGTCTTGCATAGCTTCAATATTTTTAGGATCCACCCTCACGCCATCCTTTCCAACCATATGACCCAAGTATTCTACTTTTGAGGCGCCAAAAGCACATTTAGACTGTTTCAAGAAAAGTTGGTGCTGAGAGAGTAGATGGAGAACTCGATCCACATGAGAAAGATGGTCTGTCCAGGTTTTCATGTAGATGAGGATATCATCAAAGAAAACTAAGAAAAAATGGTGGAGAAAAGGATGGAAGACATGATTCATGAGGCTTTGGAAGGTGGAGGGGGAATTACACAAGCCAAAGGGCATGACCAAAAACTCATAGTGACCCTCATGATTTCTAAAGGTAGTCTTGGGAATGTATGCCTCTTTCATACGTATCTGGTGGTAGCCTGAATGAAGATCTAGTTTAGTGAAGAATTGGGTGCCACTCAATTCATCCAGGAGGTCATCAATGACATGAATGGGGAATTTGTCTTTGATGGTAAGTTTGTTGAGGGCACGAAAGTCAGGACACATTAGATAAGAACCTTATTTCTTTAGGACCATGACCACAGGAGAAGAGTAGGGTCTTGTACTAGGGTGGATAACACCTGCATTAAGGAGTTCTTGGACCATTTTCTCAATTTCATATTTTTGGGAAAAGGGGTGATAATATGGACGGATATTTGGAGGAAGGCTTCCGGGTACAAGGGGAATGGAATGATCATGAACACCACAGGAAGGAGGGAGTCCTTGGGGAGTGGAAAAGACCAATTGATGTTTAGAAAGGATGGCTTGGATGTCTTTCGAGACCGAGGGTGTCTTTGTTGCTTGTATGTCATGGAGTTGGGCGATAACACCATAATGACCTTTTTTTAGCAGCTTTTCCATGCAATGGGAACTAATGATCTCAGGTGAACTGGCGATGATGCCTTGAAACTTATATTGGTGGCCCTCCTCGTCGAATTGCTTGGTTAAGTATTTAAAATCCATGAGAATGGGACCCAAAGTCCTTAGCCAGTATGCACCCAACATAATGTCACAATCTCCTATGTCGATAACAAACATATGGGATTTTAGGTGGTAGTCACCAATTTGGAGACACACATTTTCACAACACCCTCCACATTTCATGGAACCACCATTGGAAATTATTGACGGCATGGATGTAGCAATGAACTTCTTGGGTAATGAAACGATGAATAAAATTATGGGTGCTTCCACTATCAACCAGAATAATGACCTTCCAATGCCTGATGTAATCGATTAGCTTGAGGGTTTGGGGAGCGGAGAAGCTAGTGAGAGATTTGAGGGAAATGACCGGTTCTACTTTGGGAGGGTCTGAGGGAGGGGTTATGTCAGTTGATTCAGGTGACTCAGACACAAGGGGAGTTTCTACATCCTCTTCTGAAATATCCTCGGAGATGGCCATAAAAATATTTTTTCTTTTGATCCAGGTGGATAACGGGGGCCACCCACCTTTTCCAAATGGCTCAAAACAATTTTCTGGCCATTTTGGCAATTTACTATTTTTAGCAGGTTTTAACTTCCGGGGCCATTTTGAGGGCCTAAATGAAGTTATTTTGAGATCGAGGTTCTCAATGATAGCCAAAGGCATAGTTGAGGCCCCAAAATGAATCTCCTCGATGATACCTTTCCAACGAGCTATCACACGCCTAAAATGGAGATCGTATGCAAAAGTTACGACCCCGGGAAGTTGATGCACCAACTTACCCAAACGGGGCCCACATGACTTTTGGCGCTTCATTTCCTAGGGTTAGGTTTTTGGATGTCTAGGACTTTTGGCATTCCCGTCTATTGTAAAAAAGGCCTTCTGAGCCTCATTGTAACCATCATCTTGCGAATGCGAGTAGCCGTCACATCTCTTCTCAGAGATAAGCTGCTACCATTCTAGCGAGTCTTTCACTCTGTATTTTTACAGTCTCTGTACATTTCTTTCATTAATAGAAATCATGTATTACTGTATCTCTGTGTTTATGGTTGCATCTCTGATATATTTCCGTTATATTACTAGATATACGCGATATCTCTGTGCATTTCTTTATTATATCTCCGCTCTCATTTCGTGCCGAAAATAATCCGGATCATCTTTACAGTTGTGTCTCGGGAAATATTTGTCATCATTGTTATAACAAAGGCCTTTGAGTTGGAGTTCAACCATCTCATCCCTGGTCAATTTTTGGATCTTTAGTGGAGCAGAGGGAGTAATGGGATTTATTGTTTTAGGGTGAGGGATAAAGGAGGGTTTTCAGTTTTGAGAGGATACCACCTGTTTTTCTTCTTTATCTCTTTTAGTAGCCTCCACCCAACTCTAAGGCCAAGCCATGAGGACATGGGCCCGAATCTCATCCTTGAGGCCATTGATAAAACACTCTCGAAAAAAGGCATCAGACATGCCCTTTGTTCTAAAATCTAGGTGCTCAAAGGAAACTATAAAGTCTTCCACTGTTCCTAATTGTTTCAACTTTGTCAAATGGCCCAAATGCTTGGTGTCAGTGTCAAAGCGTTCATAAATCTCTACCACAAAGTGTTTCCAAGAAATATACCCTTGACGATAAGTTTTTCTCCATTGCCACCATTTCCACAATTCTTGATCTAGATGGAGAACACCATACCGGAGTTTGGCCAAGTCATCTGTAATGCCATATAAAGAGAAATAATGTTCCATTTGGGTTACCCAACCAGTGGGGTCCGAGCCATCAAATTTGGTCACATCCACCCACGGAAGGCGTAGGTCACATTGAAAGTTGGTTCTGAAAGTTATTTGAATGAGAGGAATGGTCAACTTCAGGATGTGGAGGTGAGGAAGAGGAAGGGTTATCTGTAGGGATATGCAGTTTGGTGCAGAGGGTTGAAAAGACTGATTCAAGATGGGTGGTGAGGTCTTATTTGATTTCCTCCATTGAGGATTCATGGTTGTATTGATTTATACAACATTGGCACTGAGTTGTTTCACTTCTTGTTGGGTTTCTATGAGACCATATTGGAAGGTGTTGAAGTGATCTTCCAAGTCTTGGCTATGGGTATGGGCCATGAGGATGGGGGAATTGAAAAGGAGTGGGCGGGGTCAATTTTTTTTCCAAAAAATGA
>ML778295.1:2040367-2057501 GCA_009831015.1 Picea engelmannii | reverse complement strand
TGACATTTGTAACATTCAATGTCACATGGGGCCACATAGGCATTTCTTGCTTGACCATTTCTTTTATAATCCCTACAATCTGCAACCTTATGTCCAAAATTAGTATAATAAAAACAATTACCATAAAAGAAATTTTCATACCTAGGAGTGGATGATCTTCTTTGTGGTGTAGTACTTCTGAATTTCTTCCTTGATTGATCATGATCATGATTGAAGCTTCTTTGTGGCTTGAACATGGATGGTCTTCTTGAAGTTGTATCTTCAATAGTTTTCTTAGATTTTGGTTGACCATGATTTCTTCCTTTGAGTACTTCTGCATAACTCTTTATATTTTCTTCATTCTTCTTTTCTAGCAACTTAGAGTGATTCTCTTCATTCTCTATAACTGATGTGGATGTTTCTTCAACATTCTTGTTTATCTTGATGATTTTACTTCTCAATGTGACAACTTGTTCTTCAAGATTCTCAACCTCTTCTTTTTTTTTCATTATCTTAGACTTCATGACTTCTTCTGTTCTTTTCGCTTCTTCAAGATCGATTTTTAATGTGATTATTTCTTCTTCAAGTCCTTTCTCTTCTTGACCAAAATCTGCCTCAAGCTGGTTTAGATCGTTAGTTCTTTCCTTAAGATGATCTGCCAATATCTTCTCTCTTGTTTCTGCTTCTTCCTTCTATGTTTATATGTTGGCTTCCAAATACTGTTTTTGATATTCAACATTTTCTTCGATCTTTCTCTCTTCTTCTAGCTAAGTTCTTAAGTTCTCGATGACCTGTTGGGATCTTCAAAAATGTGAATACTTTCCTTTTGTTTCATCAATTCTTTATTGAGTGAATTTTTCTTCTCTTTCTTTTCTTAGCTCATCTAAAGCATTAATAAATTATTCTTCATAATTGTCTTCTTTTTCAATTAGTTTTTCTGTTTCATTTCCTTCATGGAATTCTATTTCAATATGTCTGTGTTTTTCACAATTAAAGAAAACAACATACTTCTGGTGATTATGTACTCTTCATCTTCTGAATATGTTTGGCGTGGTGAACATATTTCTTTTTGATCTGTACCTGCATCTTCTTTGGCATTTTCTGAATCTACTATGGGTGAAGAATATATGTCATGTAACTTATCCCAAAGTTCTTTGGCCAATGAAAATTTACCAACCTTTTCTCTTACCGGATTAGGTAATCCTTCCCAGATGAAATCCATTTCTATTTTTTTATTCTTCTTCAATTCCTTCTTGGATACAATCTATACCATTTTTGAACCATCATATCCTGTAATGACTGATATCCAAATATAATGCCCATGTGCCTGTAAAAATACTTTCATGCTTCTGCTCCATATCTCATACTTTAACCCATTATGACCATTATACAATGGTAATCCATTCTAAAAATAAGTCATGATCTCCTTCCAGTGGTTAAACTGATTTATGAAGGAACCCGCTCTGATACCAATTGTTGTATTACTGAGAGGGTGGGGGGCCGGGGGGGGGGGTGAATCAGTAATAGACCAATTCAGTCATTTTTAACCATAAATGAAAGCGTTATATCAATGTATATTTATCATCCAATAGTTTCAGAGTAAATAAACAATGAACAAATGAGAAATCATACACATATACTGTACACCAGTGTTTTTACGTGGAAACCCAAAGCGGGAGAAAACCACATAATGCTTTTTCTTATATGTCTTTAAGAATTGCATTCATTGGAAGAACCAAGTTCATTTGTTTTCCAGCTGCAATTGGAAGAAGGCTCCAACCCCATAGTTTCTTAGTATACAACCTGAGGGAAGATCCAACTCCCCAATTCTCTAGATACAACCAGAAGGAGGCTACAACCCCCTATGTTCTCCGGCTACAACTGGAAGGTGGCTACAACCACCTTTTCTTGCCCCGTCTAACTGCCTTGAAATATAAATAGAATTATGAAACCATTGTCACACTATCACTGTGAGATATAATGCTATAAACCTGTACCAATCAACCTGCACCAAACAACCAGTAATAAACCTTTACCATAAACAACATGTAATCAACATGTACCATAAACAAGTGGATCAACCATGCACCAACTTGTACCTCAACCTATACCATCAACGAGTGCATCAACCATGCACCAATCTATACCTCAACCTGTAGCATCAACAAGTGCATCGACCATGCACCAAATATGTACCAATCATGCATAAAATACACATAAAATATGAATAATCAAGATGTACCAACATCATCAACTACACACCTCATGTATGTGCAAACTTATCAACTACTTGTCTCAACCATGTACCCAACATGTACCTCAACCAAAATCCCTCATCAATTTCATCATCCAAATCTGATTTGTAATTGTCTAATAGACTTGATTTACATGACCACATACCTGCAAACCTTCCTTAACTTTAACAACAATATACTAGCATTTTCATCAAACTTTACTTTAGTCTCACATGACTAATTTTGGATTAGTCAACAACCCTAACTTGAAATAATCATAACTATGTACCTGTAATGAATAAATATCTGAAAATAGTACACAATGTTCTTCGATGTCTTTTGTGGAATTCCTCCAGGTTTCACTGCTTGGAATCTCTCAGAAAATGAGTTATATAAAAAATGACATACCTTGTTGAATTTTGGATTATTCTAGCGAGAGATCTTGTAGAGAGTTCCCTACATAGAATATTTGTTGTATGGATCTGAAAATGGTGCACATGATACTAAAGACTGTACTATAACCAATACATTTGGTCTTATAGAATTTGAATCTGTTATGAATAAGTTGTGACATTTTTACCCGAAACACATGTTTTAGACTAGTTTTGGGACTAGCCACAAACCCTATTTTCCATGGAGTGTAACTCCAAAAATAAAATGACCCACAAGATGAAATTTTTATTACAACTACTTGGATATGTTTCCTCAACAACCTCCAAAGTTTTTGTTCTGAAGCATTCTATAAAAAACGTTATTGCAAAAATCGTGAGATGACCTGTAAATAACATACCTTAGAAAGCATCATCAAAAGGATTTATCCTCACTTGATTTTCAACCTTCTTTACTTCACCTTCCCTATGAAATTCACCTTATATATCCTTTGGTTACCTCAATCACTTGTAGATATTCAATATTCTCAAGTGTGATTAAAATGAGAGACCTTTACTTGTTATTTATACTTTTATGTAGCTTCCTCAAGGGGTTACCTTCTAACCATCTTAATCCACTTTCCTTATTTTAGGGTTAACCCACTTCTAACCACTTGACCACTTAGTAATTTCTTCATTAAATTTATTACTTAAATAATTTATTTTGTATCCACTTTGACTTATAGTACACTCATCACTTCACTTTTTATTTAAATAATTTCTTCTTTGCAACCACTTTGACTACTTTGACCTTTTGGGGCTTCTAGATGACTCATGAGGGTTCTCCAACTTCACATGGCCATAACTCTCTAACCGTGAGGAGCTATGTGATGTTCCACATACCACCAGAAATGACATGACATGTACTATCCATATAGAATAGTATTATTTAAATAATTTCTTCTTTGCAACCACTTTGACTACTTTGACCTTTTGGGGCTTATAGATGACTCATGGGGGTTCTCCAAATTCACATGGCCATAAATATCTAACCGTGAGGATTTATGTGAAATTCCACATACCACCAGAAATGACATGACATGTACTATCCATATAAAATAGTCTTACCTTCAAATATATTAAGAATCATACCATTATACATCAAACAAACTTGGGTCCATTACCCAAACCTTTTTGCTACTAGAATTCACTACCAGACTTTCTTCAAGGGTTGACATCAATGAAAACCAACCCAAATAATCAACATATTGCAGCTTGTAATACTTGTATGAAATAAGTATGGCTCCGTAAGATTGTTTTTGGAATATTTGATCAGGTTCTAGATTTGACTGTGATACATTGTGATAATCAGATTTGTGTAAATCTTTAAGAGAACCCCATGTTCCATTACAGGTCGAAGCACATTGATATAAAGTATTATTTTCTTCATGATAAAGTCCAGAAGGGATAAGAGATTCTCTAGTACATCTCCATCGATGAGAAGAAAGCTGATATTTTGAAAAATCCTCTATCCAAGATAAAGTTTGGACACTTGAGGGATAAGCTGGGACTTATGAATATTGATCCCTTGGTTTAAAGGGAGGAGTTTACCTTCTCTGTTGGGAGAGAGTGTTGATGGACATGCATTCTCCCTGTGGAGAATGGTCCAAGTTGAAAAATTGTTGATGTGTATCATGCTAGTACAACTTATATATGATTCTTTAGCATCATTCTAATTCAACTTAGATATGATACAAATGTCCTGAGACACATCATGCTAGTACAACTTAGATATGATGCATTGACATCATGCTAGTACAAATTAGATATGATTCTTATGCCTGAGTCACATCATGCTAGTACAACTTAGATATGATGCAGAACATAATGCTAGTACAACTTAGATATGATGCAGAACATAATGCTAGTACAACTTAGAGATGATCATACAACTTAGAGATGATGCAGATGAATCACATCATGTTAGATATGATCATGCTAGTACAACTTATATATGATGCAGAGAATCATGCTAGTACAAATTAGATATGATCATACAACTTAGAGATGATGCAAATGCATTGATCTACATCATGCTAGTACAACTTAGATATGATGCATTCACATCATGATAGTACGGCTTAGAGATGATGTAGATGGTACTCCAAATCATGTTAGTACAAATTAGATATGATGCATTCACACAATGCTAGTATGTCTTAGAGATAATGTAGTGGAGAGGATGGTTATTGTAGCCATTGAGGACATTCAAGATCTGTTGGGACAACTATTCTTCTAGGATGTACGTCCAGATTAGAAGAATGGTCCTATTCAGGGATGATTTTAAGGATGGAAATTTATTTTAAAATGTAGAAACCTTGGAAAATATTACTAATCCTTCATATGCCAACTATAAAATGTTTCCAATATTTTTGTATTAATATTCAAATTTCTAAGTATTTTATATAGTTTGAATAATTTTTTGGCCATTTTTAAGGTAAAATAATTTTATCCTATAGAATTTGTTTGAATCAGTTTTAGAATAACGAGTCATTTTTTGGGAAAAAACATGGAAAATTACCCCATGAGTGAAATTTAGCCCCTAAAATCATCGTCGGTCTCGGTATCACTCTATTGAGTGAGTGACCTATGCAAGACACTATGTTGAGTGTGCTAGGCTCAACACATGACTTATTCAACATCCTACTCAGTTACTCAGATAGAGTATGGCCTTGAGAGATGATGTAGATGATGATATGATTTGATTCCAGGAGACTGTTATACTACATGGTAATAACTTGTGTAGCTACTAGTTGATTCTAGTGGAGATTGTGGGTCTCTGAAGAGTAGCTATGTACTACTGTAGTGCATGTGTTCCACTGGTAGTGACTATGTGTCATTAGATATTAGTTGTGCATTACTAGGAGTGGTTGTGTACCACTGAATATCAGTTGTGTGTTGCTATGGATCGACATTGTTGTGATCTATTGGATGACATTGTAGTAACTTTGTATTACTACTTGATTTCCATGGATACTACTAGTTGTGTGGAAGGTGTTTCCTAGGATGGTGTTGCATGCAATAGTGTTGGAGGTGATTTTAAACTAGATGGATAATGATTATGATTCTCGTGACTTGATCTACGTGATCATGAAATAGCACATGTGGCTATGATGATGGTACTTGTAGAGTGGTCTACAAGACTATGTGAGCCTTTCACATACTATGTGAAATGGATGGAAGTGTTTGAGACCATTACAGTTAATACCTCCCTAGATAGGAGAGGGTGTTGATATTATGGTAGTTATGGGAGGTATTAACCTCCATGTGTAACCTTTGGCTAGAATATAATAATCTAGAATTAAGACAAACCCTAAATAGTTGTGTAGAAACCCCATAAAACAAGTCGGCTAAGTAAAATAATTAATAAAAAAGTATTAGCTTCTAGAAGGACAAGTCAACCTAGACAAGTGACAAGAACCACTATAAATTGAGGGCGCTTGAGCTCATTCGTACTCATTGAATTCACTCTCTCTCTCTCTCAATCATGGCACAAGTTTGGATCTGCAGCTGCAAGAATGGAAGGAGGATATTCTGGGATGTTTCTCGGTCTCTCTCTCTAGTGCCATCTAGCCTAAGATTTGTGCCCTACCTTCTAGTATCTTTTGGTGGTATTTTGATATTCTTGGTGGTTTTCTTAGTAACTAGAACTACAATTGAAATTGATGTAGCTGAGTATTTTTCTTGTTCTGTGGATTTGGTACTTTATGTCTAGTGATATATCTTTGTAGAAAGATGCTCTCTCTTGGTTATATGTTGGTTCTATTGCTGCTTCCGAAATCATTCAATCTAGAAAAGGTTATGGTTCTCAGTGGTGGCTTCATGCCTATGGTTGGGTGAGAATATTGTGATATTATCTATGGTAAAACAAGCACATCGATATTTTAACACAACGAGGTAATTTTCCCCAAGAAGACACCCGAATCTCGAGTTATGGCTTCTAGAAATTCATCACTCAGCAATTGTTCATCTAACTCACAGGTTAATCTTATCCCTTGATCTAATTTCTTCAATTATTAAAATTTAAAATTTTTCCTTTAAAACGATATCCCACATGCATTGTGGTCAAGAGTTTTTAAGTGTTTATAATGAAAAGTTTACCATATTACTCATGTGGAACAAAGAAGACTATAGAGACTTTTGTGTAGCTCTTGTGCCTTAGGAATTTTTCATGAATTAATAAATTTTTCATGACCCAGTCAACATTTAGTCATAGCCCAATCATAACCTGGTCAGTTCCCATGTCATCACCATGTGTCACCCATGGGTTGGTCTATTTCACTGCAACATGTCATTATGGTATTGGTCCACCTCACTCCCACATGTCATTTGAGGATATGTCCATGTCACTGCCACATGTCCCAATATGATAGGTCCATGAAAAGGGGGAATGAACTTAGGATAGGAAATACTATTAAAAAAATAAATGTAGGGTTTGTGGACCTACGAATATGGATATGAGGAAAAGTAAGGAGGTATGCCTGGAGACCCAAATGGAAAAATGAAATATGAAATAATAATAATGGAAAAATGAAATATGAAATCTGGGAAAATAATAATGGAAAAATGGAAAAACGAAAATGTAAAAATTGTGAAAATATAGAAAATGGAAATAGGAAAAGTAAAATGGTAAATGGTAAATGGAAAATGAAAATGGAAATGTAAAATGGTAAATGGAAAATGAATTATGGAAATAATGTGGAAATGAATTATGAAAATGACTAAGTGGTGGGTATTATGAAAACTAACTAAGTGAATAATGAAAATGAAAATAAGCTAAGTATGGAAATGGTTAAATGTGAAAATGGTGAAGTATGGGGATGATTAAACGTGGAAATGGTTAAGTCTGGAGAATAGTGAGGAGGGAGACTAGAGTGGAAAGAAGGAAAAATGTCAAAGTATGGGACACAACCATTATGCAGGTCACAAAAGTGAAAGGGTCATTCTATAGAACGTGAGACTGTGGACCTACAGATCTAGAGATGTATGGAGAAAGCGTGAGGAGGCCCACACCAAAATGAGAAATACGACTAAGGTAAATGGGGTGAGTGATCCCACAAAGAATATGAGACCATGTATGGCACAAATAACCAAGAAAATGAGACTAATTGTGGTTCCAAGAATTCTAATCGATGTTTCAATAATATCTTAGATCCGATAAAAATTAACTATGTTGCACATGGAAAAACACTCTCTGGGCGATCAAACAAAAATATGGATATCTTGAGCATACAGACTCATATTTTTAATCCGTAAAATGCGTGATGAAGAGAATACCAAGGGATACGCTATGAAATATTAATATTTCAAAATTTCCTTATTTTGATATGGAAAATTTATTATTATTATTACAAGATTGAGAAATCTAGTTGATCATTTGTTTTTATCAATAATGGGATTTATCAAAGAACATAAGGTGAAGATACAGATGCTCTTAAGTGGACTACAAAATTTTTATAGAGACAAGATCCAATTTGATGAACCTAAGGCTATGGAAGAGATCATTAGGAAGGAAAAATGTATATATGATCATAACAAAGGAAGATAAATTTTCCAAAATTCTTGGAAAGATAAGAAGAAGGAAAAATTGGATTAGAGGAAGAAGGAATTCAAAGCTCCTTTCTCAGAAATAGTCATGATACATATAAAAAAATGTTAGACAACTCAAACTAGATACAATATGGTAGAATCCTTGGGGAAAAGGACATGACATCCAATCACATGTTTGGGACACAAAGGAGATCATATATACATATAATTTCCTCATAAGGGAGACAAAATGAGGACTATGCAAAAAATACATAAGGAAACCACAATGGAATATGTGGGTAGAAACATCCCAAGAATATATGCATCCTTGAAAAATCGATAGGTAGATCATTAACCAAACATGGTTGAAGTTGAATGTAATATTGAAAATCAACCTATTGTCATTTTAATTGATTCAAAATAAATTCATAGTCATATTACCACTAAATTGGTTGAAAGATTTCAATTAAAGAAAAGTAAGCATGAGAAATGGTGGTTGGTTGAACTAGTTATTGGAACTAAAAGAAATATTAATGATATTTCTAAAATTTCCATTAGATATGAATGGTGTCAAAACTATAACATATATCAACATCATACCACTTGGATCATATGATGTCCTAATTGAGATGGATTCGTTGGATGTACACAATGTTATTTTAGATTTCCATACCAGGAATTTTACTTTTGTTGATGAAGAAATAAATTACAGGATTGTGAAAGGACTTTTGAGACCCATATCTATAGAAACAATTTGATCCTTATAGTTGAAGTGATGTGTAAATAAGGGATCCCAATTGTATGAAACTCATGTAGAAGAGCTATTCAAGAGAAAAAGTCCAAGTCTTGAGGAATTTCCAGTGCCGAGTGTGTTTAAGGATGTAATTGGGGAAATATCGGGTTTACCACTGAAAAAAGATATAAGTTTGTTTATTGAGATACACCAGTATCAAAGAATCAATATATAATGATTACAATAAAATTCAAAGAGATGCAAATGCAATAAGAATATTTTTTAAAGAAGGGGTACATACACCAAAGTGTCTCACCTCTGGGAGCACCAATACTCTTTTTGAAGAAGATAAATTGGGCTTTGAGGTTATGTATTGATTTTAGATAGCTAAACAAAGTCATCTTGAGGAAAAATATCATCTACTCGGAATTGATGACTTGTTTAACTAGATGAGAGGAAAAAATATCTTCTTAATGATATATATAATATCAAGCTATCATAAGGTAAGGATAAATGATGCAAATATTGGAAAGACATCATCTAGAAACATGTATGAACACTATGAATTTGTAGAGGTTCCATTGACAAATGAGCCAACTAATTTCATTTCCTTAACAAATGGTATATTTAGAAATTACCTAGATAAATTTTTCATTGTGTTCTTAGATGACATTCTTATTTATTCCAATTCAAAGGATGAACATGCATAAAACTTGAGATTGGTATTATAAGTGATAATAGAGAATCAATTATATTCCAAGTTAAGAAAGTTTTATTTTTATCATAGGAATATCCATTACCTTGGACACACAATTTTAGAGGAAGGGATATAAGTGAATCTAGAGAAGATTGAATCCATTGGAGGATGGCTAACACCTAAGAACATAATAGAGGTAAGGTCATTCATGGGACTTGTTGAATAATACAGGAGATTCATAGAGGGATTCTCCAAAAAAATTCATCCCACTACATCTTTAAAAATAAGTGGATTCAATTTGTCTGGAAATCAAAGTGTGAATAAAGTTTCTAGCTATTAAAGGCGTTCCTTACTAGTGCACCAATTCTCATGATTTTTTGATCCAAATGAATATTTTGTGGTATGCATAGATGCATGAAAAGAGGCACTTGGTAGAGTCCTTACTCAAAATGGACATGTGATTTGTTATGAATCCATAAAGGTTAAAGAACATGAGAATAATTATGCTACACATTACTTGGAGCTTGCTGCCATAGTTTATGAATTGAAAATGGGTAGGAATTACTTAATTGGAATATAATTTGATTTGAATATAGACCACAATGGATTGAAATATTTATTTGAGCAACAAACTTTGAACGCTAGAAAAACAAGATGGTTGGAAGTTTTGAGTGAATATGAATTTGGTATTAAACAAATCAAAGGAAAATAGAACAATTTTGTTGATGAACTCAACAAAAGAGTACATGCAATGCATTCTACAACCATTAACATGTGCAAATCATATTTAAATAATATAATTTTAAAATTTGTTATCTTAGATGCGTATTAACTACATGTAAATGAAGAATTACAACATGAAATGGTGCAAAAAAAATATAAACAATATAAGTTGAAAGAAGATGGAATTCTTATGCATAAAAATAAAATACATATGTTCCTAATTTGTATGAATTAAGGAAGTCAATATTAAAATAATTGCATAATGTTCCATATGTTAGACATCTTAGTTACAAGAGAAATATTGCAATAGGAAGAGGCCAATACTTTTGGCCAGGAATGAAAGGGGATGTTTCTGATTACATAGCCAAGTGTATGGAATACCAAGGATTAAAGGATAAACATAGAAATCCACTATGATTTATACATCCATTGCCAATTTCAGAGAGGAAATGGGAAGTGGTAACCATTAGTTTTATAACTATTTTTCCCAATACGGAAAGGAAACATGACTCAATAATGGTAGTGGATAAACTAACCAAATATGCTCACTTTATTATGGTTAAATAGAATCGTAAGGTAGCTAATATTGTAGAAATATACGTGAAAGAGATTGATAGGTTTCATGGAGTACATAAGGAAATTGTTTTAGATAAAGATGAAAAGTTTACATTAAAGTTTTGGAGAAAATTATTCAAATGTTTTGGTACAAACATAAATTTTCATACAACCTATCATCCAAAAATATATGTCCAAATAGAGACAATTAATCAAGTGAATGAAGACATGTTGAGAATGTATGTGATGGTTAAGAAATACAAGTGGGAGGATTAATTACATTTAGTTGGATTTAACTAAAACAATGTGTATCAAGATTCATTAAATGTGATTCCATTTAAAGATTTATAAGGTTGAAAATGAAATACTCCAATTATCTAGACAATCTAGTAGACATGGTGGTACTTAGGCAAAGGTTTCTCAGAGAGATGGAAGAGAAAATGGTCAACATTAAATAGGATTTAAAGGTAGCGGAGGAAAATAAAAACAATTATGTAGGTAAAGGGAAGACACCAAGGAAATTTAAAGTTAGAGAGCATGCATTTTTGAAAGTGAAGCCAAAGAATATTTCTTTGAATTTGGGAAGCTACACCAAGCTAATAATAACATTTCAAGGTCCATTTGAAATATTTGATAGGATAGGACAAGTGGAATACATGCTTTCATTTCATTCTTCAATGAAAGTGCATAACATATTTAATGTTTCATGGTGCAGACCCCCTGCCCTTGGGCCGAGATCCGCACATGATCTTCACTAAAACCACGCTAAGGGTTAATTAAACCCTTTGTTTAATCCACAAAGGACTTCGGGTTTTGGGAGTTGGAGAGTCCCGATGTATTTCCACAACTCTTGGAAAATGCCAAAATGTGAAACCCTTGTTTAAGCCATGAAAGATTTCGGGCTTTGTGAGTTGGAGGTTCTCAACACAATGCTACAACTCTTTACAATTGCCGAAACCTAAAATTTCAATGACGGTTGACTCCTCCAATGCATCGAGCATACGCCACCTGTTACCCACTAGTTTCGGCTTTTTGGGGCTCAGGTGAACAACCAATAGTCATTCCACTTCCCCTGTGATTCCTTAAACTCTGAAATTTCACCTTTGGTGAGATCAACGGCTGTGAACCTCCCTCGATCCAATGGCTTAGAACTCTTCGAGATTTTGCATACCAGGAGTTCACGACTCTCGACCCTAGATCACTTGTCGTGCCAATTCCCGAATTCCAAAATAGAGACCTTTTCAGGATTTCACGTACCGAGAGTTTGAAACTCTCGATTCCAAAATCACTTGTCTCTTCTACTTCCTGAACTCTGAAACACCAAAATGATGAAATGGCTCAATCACAATTTTCCCCTGACCAAATCTCGGTCCATGTGACTGCTTCCTCCGTGACCACAACCATATTCCAAAGAAACATTACGTTTCACAATTTCGGGGTTTTCAACGTGAAGTGCCCCGACTCCTTGTCATCGAAATTACCAAAATGCCAAAATTCCACTCCATAGGGGGATCAACGGATCCTGTTGATTCTCATCCAACGACCACTACTCCTGTTGAGCTTCTAAACTCTAAAATATGCTCGGCCTTAACCTCCTCACAAATCTGCAAGATCCAATGGTCCATGTTGATTCTTGATATTAGGGTGGTGGGTTCGTCCAACTCCTAACCACCTTACAACTCCACTAGATCCTACGGCCCTTGCGATTTTGTGAGTTCTCCACAGAGAATTCTGACTGCCCAATTCACTCCTCAATGACTTCTACCCAATGACTCGGTGATCTCCCTCTGGAATTTGATTTCTATGAGACGATTTCGATCTTCGCCTCCCTTTGAACACTTCAAAGGTTAAATCCATACTGAGCTTTCACTTGCAAAATCCAGCTTCCAAAAGGACCCCTGCTCGCACTCCTTGCGGAAAACCTTCAAATAACCTTTGGTTATTTGAGTCTTCGACCTTGTGCACTCTTTGCAAAAATAGTCTCTCACTCTTCCTACTAGATTTGAAAAAAACCAAAGACTTCACTCGGCCTGTGCACACCTTGCATGGCTCTGTGCTTCACCTCACACTTCTGCTGGTATGAGAACAATGATATCTCTCATGTTCTTTCTGATATAAAACTCAGACCCTCATCAACGCACACCTTGCGGACATTCACTACACTCCTTGTAGGAATCCTCAGAGAGAGAAACAATTGAAACGCATTCTTCTTCTCTTTCTAACTTCATACATTCAACATGAAATAATACACCCAACATAGCATTGAAACAAATGCATAACAGAGAAAATAAAACAATTGTAAACATACCATTTAACAAATGTAAACAGTAAACATCATAACACCATGAAAATTGAGTCAAAACTTTATATATTAACTCAAGTGTTCCTGTACATGGGTTCTTCTCTACAGTTCTCTACTACAGCTCTACAACTTATGAATTCTCTAAAATCATCATGTTTCTGTTACCATGTTACCAGGGTGAGGGTGTCTATATCCGTTTTCCCTCCTACACTTCTAAAGTATCTAATCTATTAAATCAAATCTACCTACTTTCATTAAATAGACTTAAATGCCTATTACATTCGACAGATGAGAATAATTTCTCCATATCTGTTCATATCTCCAAGACATAAATGTAAGTACGCTTCTCCTAGATATTACATTAATGCTTCAGATTTCAAAATTCAAAACGTTTTCATAAAAACGTGTCCTTTTTGCATCCGCGCGTTCAGCTGTTCCTTTGACTAGGTGCGTGCTTTGGATTTCTATGATGCTCCTGCATCATACTCCCTCACTTGAAAATTTTCATGAACTCTTGTTCATGAGCTCTTGCACGGTCTATCCATGCCTATGAATTGCTGCTTCATCTTCCCAAATGGCATCTTCAACTGGATGTCCTTTCCACTTGACCAAGTATTCAAAATACTTTTTCCTCCCAGTCTTTTAGCTAATCCTTTTATCGATTATTCCTTCCATCTGTGGCTTGTCAGCTACAAGCATTTGTTTTTTCCATTGAACCTCTTTATGTTCCTCCTCTGCTCCTGCTTCTTCATCACTATAAGGGTACAAATCTACAACATTGAATATCGGTGAGATTCTGACCCCATCGAGTAATTCAATCTCATATGCGTTTGCCCCAAATTTCCTTATGACCTTGCACGGTCCAATCTTTTTCATCTTCAACTTATTATACATTCCCCTTGGGAACCTCTTCTTCCTTAGATGCACAAGAATCATATCGCCAACTTCAAATTGAAGTTCTCTCCTATGTTGATCTGCTCTCCGCTTGTATTCTTGACTTGAACTCTGCAATCGCTCCTTAACTCATCTGTGAAGCTCCTTCATTCCTTCTACAAAGTCCTCTGCACTAGAACTCCTTAATTCATTTTGTTCCGAATCTTTCAATTCAGAAACTCTCCTTAGCTGCATTCCATATACAATCTGGAATGGACTCTGCCCTGTGCTTCTATTGAGTGAATCATTATAAGTGAATTCTATCTGTGGTAGAATGTGATCCCATTGACTCTGGTGTTCAGTCACTAAGCTCCTTAGAAAATCTCCTAAGCTCTTGTTCACGACCTCTATCTGTCCATCCATCTGAGGATGATATGTTGAGCTAAAAGACAAATTTGTCCCTAGATTCTTCCATAAGGTTGTCCAAAAATGTTCCACAAACTTGGTATCTCATTTAGAAGTGATACTCTTTGGAAAACCGTGAAGTCTGACAACTTCCTTGAAAAATAGGTTTGCAATATGAGTTGCATCATTGGTTTTCTGGACTGCTATGAAATGTGCCATATTTGAAAATCTATCAACTACCACAAATATCGAATCACATCCTCTTTGTGTCCTTGGTAGTCCCAATATGAAATCCATGCTCACTGCATCCCACGGCCTTTCAGGTATGGGTAATGGTTGGTATAACCCTGTGTTCTTCCTTTTTCCTTTTGTGTGCTGACAAATTCTACATCTATCCATGAATTTCTTAACATCTGTTCTCATGCCTAGCCAATAATATGATCCATTCAACTTTGAGAACGTCTTCTCATGACCGAAATGTCCGACCAATCCTCCACTGTGTTTTTTCTTCAGCAAATTCCCCCTCATGGAGCATTTTGGAATACATAGCTGATTTCCCCTAAACAATAATCCATCTTGGATCATGTATTCATTCCATTGGCTTCTATCCCTGAGAACTAGATTCTCAGATGCCTCATACGCCTCCTTAAAATCTAGATCATCACTATACATTTCCTTGAGGTTGTCAAAACCCAAAGTCTTGACTCTGAATTCCTGCATAAGCAAACATTTCCTGCTCAAAGCATCAACAACTTTGTTAGCAGTTCCAGAAATATGATTAATCACAAAAGTAAACTTCTTCATGAATTCAACCCATTTAGCATGTTTTTGGTTCAACTTCTCTCGTCGAGTCACAAATTTCAAAGCATGATTATCACTGTACAAAACAAACTCCTTGGGAACCAAATAATGTCTCCATTTCTTCAGTGCTTGTATGACTGGATATAATTCTTTGTCATATGTGGAGTACTTGATCTTCAATTCATTCAGTTTTTCACTGAAATACATGATCGACCTATCATCTTGGCTCAAGACCGCTCCAATTGAAAATCCACTCATGTCACACCTGACCTGGAATGTCTTGCTAAAATCTAGCAAAACTAGAATTCATTGCTCAGTGATCTTCTTCTTCAGTAGGTTGAAAATCTTCTCCACTTCCTCTGTCCAGTGAAAAGATTTATGTATTTTCTTCACCGTCTCCATCATTAGTGTTCTAATTCCACTAAAGTTTCAAATAAATTTCCTGTAGAAGCTATCCAAACCATGGAAGCTTCATACTTCAAATACACTGTTCGGCAATGGCCAATCCTTGATCACCTTTACCTTTTCTGGATCCATTTTCACTTCATTTGCAGAGATAACAAAACCTAAATAAATGAGTTATGTCCTCATAAATGACGATTTCTTCATATTGATCAGCAATTTCTCCTGTTGTAATCTCCTCATTACTGCAACTAGATGCTTTAAGTGTTCTACTTTTGTCTTGTTGAAAATCAATATATCGTCAAGATATACAATGAAAAATTTCTCTATGAAATCCTTCAGGACTTCGTTCATCAACCTCATGAAAGTACTGGGTGCATTTGTTAAGACAAATAGCATGACAATCCATTCATACAACCCCTCATTCATCTTGAATGTTGTCTTTCATTCATCACCTTCTCTCATTCAAATTTGATGATACCCGCTTTTCAAATAAATCTTTGAAAAAAACTTTGCTCCACTCAAGCAATCCATCAAGTTGTCCATCCTTGGTAATGGTAATCTATATCTGATGGTAATCTTATTGATTTCCCTTGAGTCCGTACACATTCTCCAACCTCTGTCTTTCTTTGGGTTGAGCACTGTTGGAACAACACATGGACTCAAGCTCTCTCGAATCAATCCTTTGTCCATTAAGTCCTGGACCCGTCTCTTAACTTCTTCATTTTCCTGTGGCATCAACCTGTACGCGGATTTGTTCGACAAAATGGTTCCAGGTATAAGATCGATATGATGTCTTATACTCCTGATAGGTGGCAATGAACAAGGTAGTTCGTCCACTACTATATCAGCAAACTCTTCCAACAACTCCTGGATTTCTTCTGGTAAATCATCTTTTCTCATACTAGTTAAAACAATTTTGGGCTTCCTGACTGTTATTGGATAAATTTGTAGGTGCAGACACTAACCGATCTCCCTAGATCCACCTGGATCTAGAACAAAGCAAGACAGAACATGACTCTTTCCCTAGATTTTGACCATTGAATTAACTAGGAGGCAAGAACAAGTGACATACCTTATTATCGCTTCCTATGGTCTTTGTTTCTCCCGCTTTGCTCCAATTCTCTCGTGAAGTCAAGACCAAGACAACTCAAACCAATCGAAGTGAAGACAACTCAATATATTCAAAAGTCAATCTATGTATATGATCAAGGAATTATACAATAAAGTGGAAATAGCTTTATGGGAAAGGGACATGCTACTGTATCATATTAATGGAAAGTAAAGATTACAACCTGAGCCTTGATGTTGCAACTTTCCTTTCGATGGATCCTGGCTCTGACACACACACTTGCTCAATCTTTGCATGAAGAAGATCAACTCCTTTTGATAGACCTAGAGTCTCCAAGCTGTTGTTCAAGCTTCAGTCCTTCACACAATTCTTTCACCAATTCTCCAATGAATCTTGCTTAA
>ML778295.1:2020289-2038400 GCA_009831015.1 Picea engelmannii | reverse complement strand
ATTCTTGAGGTAAGTGGTTTCATTTTTACACAAGCTTGAACCATAGAAAACTATGCTTGGACTTCCCAACGCATAACACATGGATGGTGGGTACTTAGCCCCCAGCTTAAGAAACTAGCGGCTTAACTCCAGCATGAAGTCTAGAGGCTGAGGCAAATTCCCCCCAAGCTTCGTTTCATCGAACGACAAAGGCGAAGGAAAAGAAGCTTCAAATACTAGACGAAGGACTTGACTCAAACAGAGAGGGGGAAAACTATTTCATTTTTTAATGAGCTTGACATAGAAACAAGAACTATGCTCGTAACCTCTATTTCATTTTTTAATGAGGTTATTATAGAGATGTGAAAACTATCCTCAAGTGGTTTCATTTTTTAACGAGCTTGAAATTAGAAAACTATGCTCAAAGACCTTTGTTTCATTTTTTAACGAGGTTGCCTTAGAGACGCAAAAATTATCCTTGAACCTCTCTTCTTGATCATGGAATCCAAGAGGACAATGCTCTGGAATGACACCATGTCAAGGGACAAAACTCAGTCATGGCTTCCAAGAGGTCTTCATTGGAAGGAAGAAACACACTCTGGAAGGACACCATGTTGAGGGTCGCGACAAGAGTAAAGAGATTAGACTCTAACAACCCTATCGAAGAGATCACCATGTAAACTACTGGATCTAAGTCATCAGAAGTTGAAGCCATAGGTGACAATGCCACATAATTGACCTATGGTGGGGGCGATACTGTCTGCATATAAGAACCATCCAGGGAGGCAATCCAGGAGGGGTCAATGAATGAAAGTTGATCAACAGTCACAACTCGTCCATCGTGAGGGAAATATATCACACGAAAAAGAGTAGACACAATAGCTTTCATGGCATAGACATAATCTCGCCCAAGGAGTAAAGATAAATCCAAGGGGTCTTGGACTACCATGACATCAATAAAGATAGTTTTCCCTTCCAAAGTTATAGGAAACTGAGGAAGGGTCCCTAAAGGTTGACTGGTTCTTCTGTTAAAAGCTAACAGATTTTCTGTAACCGGCGCAAGCAGAGGATAACCCAAGGCTTGCCAAGCAACAGAGGACAAAATAATAATAGATGAACCTTCATCTATCAGTGTCTGAGGAACATCCTGACCACAAACCTGCACTGTAATCTGGAAAGGAAAGTGAGAGGGAAGACGAGGTCCAGTTAGCACACCCCAATCAAAATGGATGGCCTCATTACTTGGAGGGGGTTCCATGGGAGAAGGAGGAATACCCCTCGACAGGACAGAGTCTGTATCAACGAGAAAAACATGGGTAGTATCGGGTTTACTCTCGAGCGGGAGAGTAGGATCGATCGATGGAGAGATCAGATCGACTACTTGGGTGTCATTCTCCAGGGGGAGAATGCGGTCGACAGGTGTAAACGGATCGACCACTTGGGTGACACTCTCTAATGGGAGAGTGGGATCGACCGAGGATGGGATCAGATCGACCTATTTAGTTTCTCTCTCTGAGGGGAGAACGAGATTGACCGAGGATGGTATTAGATCAACCACTGTGTCAACTTGTTCAACTAAGGACGTGACCAGATTGATGACATGATCAACTAGATTGACCAGTGAAGGGACCAAAGTGATCATTCCATCAACTATAGGTGGGTTGAGAGAAAGCTTGCGATAAGCGGCTGGAAGTTGAGGCTGTGAAAAAGTCATGTCTTTCAGTAATTTTGAGGCTTTGTACATATGAGGGAAAAGATGAGTTAGATGACTCCCTTTGCATAACATACATGGGAACTTGACTCTACTTTTCTTCTTCCCAACTGTATCATGACTAGTTGATTGGAGGTCATCAGTATGTTGTTCAGAGGCTAATGACATGTGTTAGTCAGGGTGTGTAGACCATACTTCTATAACCTTGGATAAACTAGGGAAATCCTTAAGAAGATGGCTACCCTTACAAAGCCTGCAAGGGTACTTGGGCTTATGGGTTGTTTGGGTGATCTTGACATCATCAACACTCCCAGCACGAGTAACAATAACTAGTTATTTTCCAACATGTTTGACAGTGGTTGGAGGTTTTGACCCTTGTTTATCTTTCTTCTTCTTAATCTTTCTTTTCTTCTTCTTCTTATTCACCAGGTTACTAGCTTTAGAACTTTCACCTGACGAAGAAGATGAAATGGAAGGCGACATTGCAAGAGAAGAAGGAGAAGAAGACCTTACTGGTAAAGAAGATGAAGGATCAACATGAGGTTGATGATCTTGGGGGGGAATTTCTTGTGACTGAAGCACTAACTGCATTTAGGATTACCTGAGTGGAAAAAAACCATACCGATAATCCAATAGTGAGACCTGGAAGGCTCAAAGTAGCGATGTGAGGAGGACCAATGTTTCCATAAGAAGGAAAAACAAAAGGTTCCCCTGGAGTAGGGATTCCTTCATTGGTCATTCTAGGAACTGATGCCATTAAATAAATACAACCTAGAGTCTGCTAGGGAAAACAAACATCACACGCTAAAAATCTAGGAAGAAAGAAAACAAACAAAACCTTCTCACAATGAGCACACTAGTTGGTGATGAAATCCAACGTCACAGGAACAAAGTAAGAAGGGGCTGAGATAGAGTGGGTGGAAAAGTTATGTTGACAACCTGCTTAACGGACTTACACCCTTCTGCAATCTCCCACACATAATCGTGGGTATACCCTCCAAGGAGCTCGAGTGAGTTTGGCCAATGTCGATTCCAGGTACCGTGAAGACTTTCCCCTCCACAGTCACCTCGGGTAAAGAACTTAGAAAGATAGGCCACTAAGGTTACCACCACCAACAATAAAGCCTGGGGGGACAGTCGACAGTCCGATCCACATGCAAGGGTAGGGTATCTAGCCCGAAATCAACTCAAAGGCTTCCACTCATTATTGTGGGTATACCTCCGAGTGATCCCCGTAATACGTGTAATATCTACACCAAGACCAACAAAGCAGAGTGAGTAACTCTACTAGTCTCAATGCGACCTCGTGATTGACCCTTGTGTTAGAAGGGATTCCCAGGACAAAATTTAATAAGTGGATTTAAACGCTCCCTAACTCAAGATTCTATGTTTGTTTGCAACTTTGGAAATTTATCTTTCACACCTATTCCAAATCCCCACGACTAATCGAATGTAGGTTTGCTACCAGAGAAGATAAAAATGTCTAATCAATTTTTATAAGCGCTTTATTTTATGGCTGTTGTTACCCAAGAGGAAAATGGCATGGACAATATGGTGTTTTGACCGACTTGAAAATTATGCAAAGATATGAAGATGCAATCTTTTCATTTCAATGAAATCTCTGCTACGAGAAGGAGAAAACATTTATCATTCCTAGATGCACAATGTCCCAAAATCTTAAAAATCATCAATATCAAGATTCGCAAGAAAGGAGAAAAAGGTACTGAACACCAATGCACAATTCATGACCCCCCCCGGCCATGAGGGGGAAATGTTTTCATAATTTAAGATTAAAAAATGCCAAGAATCATGGAATTTCGCTACTTCAAATGCAAGGATGCCCCCAATCTAATACAAAGAAAGAAATTAAATATTTTTGTTTCAAAAATTTCACTAAAAGCAATAATGAACTTTGTTAAAACAAAGAAACCCAAACTAGTCTTTTCAATTGCATGAGGAAAGTGGTCTTTCAAACAATAAGAAAATGATAAAGACCAAGAAAACTCAACTTTCAACCGATCACCAACCCTTAACTAATCAAACACACTCATATTTTGAGATCAAAGAGTATGGTGTTGCCAAGAAAAGTCAAGAAACGAAAGTCAAGACAAAAGTGTCAAGAAGAGCCTTGAAATCCTAAGACTGTTCATGCATGCAAATGAAGACAATAAAAACATCAATCAAAGGTCTAAGAAACTCTTATGAGGCAATCAAATTGATCTGGGAAGTTTAAAATACCAAAAATCAAATCCAAACTTTTGAAAAATTGAGTTCGCAGGCAGGCAATATTACACAGTGTGAGAATCACTGATTCTTGTAGGTGACCCTTGAGCAGGGTGCGAGAACCTCGAACTGAAACCTAAAGGCAGAGTGCGAACTCTACCAATTCTTGCAGGCTACAATGAAGTACAGTGAGAGAATGTCTAAACATAATCAAAATTTTGGAAAATGAAGCAAAATTTAAAAAGGCCTCTGGACCCAGAGGGTCTCTCAGGATATCCTGAAGACTCAGAGATTGATAGGACAGAAGAAAAGTGAAACCAGAGCAAATGGCCACAGAAAATATCAAAAACCACAAAGAAAATGGGATTGTTCCCCATTATGGTCGCCAATTTTGTTATAGGATAAATCCATAGGTGCAGACACTAACCGATCTCCATGGATCCACCTGAATCTAGAACAAAGCAAGAGAGAACATGACTCTTTCCCTAGATTTTGACCATTGAATTAACTAGGAGTCAAGAACAAGTGACATACCTTATTATTGCTTCCTATGGTCTTTGTTTCTCCTGCTTCTCTCCAATTCTCTCATGTAATCAAGACCAAGACAACACAAACCAATGGAAGTGAAGACAACTCAATATATTCAAAAGTCAATCTATGTATATGATCAATTAATTATACAATAAAGTGGAAATAGATTTATGGGAAAGGGACATGCTACTGTATCATATTAATGGAAAGTAAATATTACAACCTAATCCTTGATGTCGCAACCTTCCTTTCGATGGCTCCTGGCTCTGACACACACACTTGCTCAATCTTTGCATGAAGAAGATCAACTCCTTTTGATAGACCTAGAGTCTCCAAGCTGTTGTTCAAGCTTCAGTCCTTCACACAATTCTTTCACCAATTCTCCAATGAATCTTGCTTAACCTTATTTCTTAACCTTTTACATGAGAATTCCCTCAATATATAGGAGAGAATGAATTAGTTACTTGGATAAGAATGATCCCAAAATATCAGGGAATCCAGTACTAGGATAACCATTCGAATGCCATCTCATCCTTCTAGAAGATCCCCTTCTAGAACCATCGAGAATTCATCTTTTTTCCTTTCTTTAGAAAGAGTTCTCACCCTAGCAGTTCAACACAGTGCGAACTTCTCGCACCCTGGCTTAAGGCAGCCTACGAGAATCATGCATTCTCGCAGGGAAATATACTAGCAGCCTGCGAACAGTCTTCAAAAAATGAGTTTTCTGGAAGAGATGAAAATAACTTTTTCTCAGGAGAAAGTTCTTATGAAGAGCCTGAGTACACCATCATGATGACCAAAATCATGGGTAACACTGACCACAATAAATTGTGTGTCTTCCTTCTTCTTAACCTCATTAAGAAGTTCCTTCCCACTCATGAGAAGTACAGTGTTTCTCATCTATATTTTCACTTCTTTATCCTTAATTGACAACAACATGTGAGTCCTACCATTTTTTTCCACGGTGTATGTGTTCTTTCTCCCATCATGAACTATATTTCTGTCATATTTCCATGGTCTACCCAACAATATATGACAAACATCCATGGGAATGACATCACATAATATTTCATCTTTATATCGTCCTATTTTAAATTCAACTAAACATTGTTTAGTGACATTTACCCGATGCCCTTTTTGTAGCCATGAAACTCTGTATGGGATTGGATGTACAACAGTCTCCAGCTCCATGTTTTCTACCACCTCTATAGATACGAGATTGTCTGTGCTACCACTGTCCACTATGACCTTGCATACCCTATCCTTAGTTTTGCAAGCAGTTCGAAACAAATTGTTTCTTTGGGCTGGGTTCTCTGCCTCCTTCTCTGGCTTCAAGAGAACTTTCCTCATCATGAAATATCTTCCACCCTCAGTGTCTTCTACCTCAACATTCCATCCTTGAGCTTCGACAATGTGAGTTTCACCACAATCTTTCTTCTAATCTTGACACTCATAGGATTGATGTCCGATTTTTCCACAGATGAAGCATTTCACTTCACCTCCTCTGCCTCTTCCTCTTCCTCTGGCTCGAGGAAAAGTATTTCTATCATCATATTGACTTCCTTGTGAGCTTCCTCCTCTCTCAGGTTGAGGTTTCTTCCCCTCTTCTTTAGGTTTCTGAGTTCTATCTTAGGCAATTTTTTTGCCTCTGGCTTGACTTCTACCTTGACCTCTTTGACCTTGCTTCCATCTCAACTTCTCTTCGTCTTTCAGAGCTATCTGATAAGCATCTTCCACATTTAGAATGGTCATCATGCTCATCTCATCTTGAATGTCATATCATAGACCATTCATGTACTTGGCAACTTTTTCATCATCTCTTTCCGGATGACCTGCTCTGATGTTTATCCTATAGAATTCTTCAGTGTATTTTTTCACTGACATCAACTTCTGTCTCAAATTTTGCATCCTCTAAAACAGAGTGATTTGATAATCCCTAGGTATAAATTTGGCTTTCATTTTTGCAACCATTCTATCCTAGCTTTTGATTTTCTTCTTGCCCTTGCAGCGTCTGTCAGCTTGCAGTTCATCCCACCATAGTGTTGCATGCCCTTTAAGTCTAGTAATGACATGTTTGACTTTCTTGTCTTCCTCGACATCCTCATAGTCAAAGTATTTGTCTAGAGCTCTAATCTAGTCTAGAAGTTCTTCAACATCTAAGTTTCCCTCATACACTGGAATGTCCATTTTTGCTCTGGCACCTATCCTTGCCACAACCCTGAATAGGCGTTCATCTGCAACATCTTCGACTGTAACTTCTTCTCCTTTGTTTCCATCTTCATTTTCACTTTTAGCTTCGCTGATATCCCCAACGTCAATTGTGCGCCTATGTGCTGTCTCCATAGCATCAAGCCTGGCACGTAATTCACGCATTTCTCTTTCCACTGCTGGATCAGGCATTGGCCTGTCTCTTCTTCTTGGCGGTATGGTTATAAAATTTCCTCTTTTCTCTCTTCTATAGAAAGAAAAGAATTTGTTCTGTGCTCTGATACCACAACTGGTGAAGACCCCCTACCCTCGGGTCAAGATTCATGCATGATCTTCACTAAAATCACGCCAAGGGTTAATTAAACCCTTTATTTAATCCACAAAGGACTTCGGGTTTCGGGAGTTCGAGAGTCCCAATGTATTTCCACATCTCTTGGCAAATGTCGAAATGCGAAACTCTTATTTAAGCCACGAAATATTTTGGGCTTCGCGAGTTGGAGGTTTTCGATGCAATGCTACAACTCTTTGCAATCACCGAAACATGAAATATCAACAACGGTTGACTCCTCCAAAGCGTCGAGCATACACCACCTGTTACCCACTAGTTTCGGCTTTACGAGGCTCGAGCGAACAACCAACAGTCATTCCTCTTCCCCTATGATTCCCTGAACTACGAAATTTCACCTTTGGCGAGATCGACGACTGTGAACCTCCCTCGATCCAACGGCTCAGACCTCTTCAGGATTTTGCGTATCGGGAGTTCATGACTCTCAACCCTAGATCACTTTTCTGGGCAATTCCCAAATTCCAAAATAGCGACCTTTTCAGGATTTTGCGTACCAGGAGTTTGAAACTCTCGATTCCAAAATCACTTGTCTCCTCTACTTCCCAATTTCCGAAATGCTGAAATGCCGAAATGGCTCAATGAGAATTTTCCACTGACCAAATCTGGGTCCACGTGACTGCTTCCTCCATGACCACAACCCTACTCCAAAGACACGTCTCTTTTCACGATTTCAGGGTTTTCAACATGAAGTGCCCTGGCTCCTTGTCATCATAATTACCAAAATGCCAAAATTCCACTCCATAGGAGGATCAACGGCTCCCGTTGATTCTCATCCAATGACCACTACTCCTCCTAAGCTTCTGAACGCTAAAGGATGCTCAGCCTTAACCTCCTCACAGATATGAAAGATCCAACGATCCACGTTGATTCTTGATATCAAGGTGGTGGGTTCGTCCAACTCCTAACCACCTTACAACTCCACTGGATCCTACGGCCTTGATGATTTTGGAAGTTCTCCATAGAGAATTCTGACTGCTCGATTCACTCCTCAATGACTTTTGCCGAACGACTCAGTGTTCTCCCTCCGGAACTTGATTTCTATGAGATGATTTTGATCTCCGCCTTCGTTTGAACACTTTAAAGGTTAAATCCCTCCTGAGATTTCACTTGCAAACTCTAGCTTCCAAAAGGACCCCTTCTCGCACTCCTTGTCGCAAGCCTTCAAATAACCTTTGGTTATTTGAGTCTTCGACCCTATGCACTCTTTGTAACAGTGGTTTCTCACTCTTCCTACTAGATTTGAAAAAAACCCAAGACTTCACTCGGCCTACACACACCTTGCATGGCTATGTGCTTCACCTCGCACTTCTACTAGTATGAGAACAACGATATCTCTCCTCATCTTTTTGAGATAAAACTCAGACCCTTGTCAACGCACACCTTGCGGATGTTCACTACACTCCTTGCAGGAATCCTCAGAGAGAGAAACAATTGAAACTCATTCTTCTTCTCTTTCTGACTTCATACATTCAACATGAAATCATACACCGGACACAACATTGAAACAAATGCATAACAGAGAAAATAAAACAACTGTAAACATACCATTTAACAAATGTAAATAGTAAACATCATAACACCATGAAAATTGAGTCAAAGATTTATATATTAACTGAAGTGCTCTTGTACATGGGTTCTTCTCTACATTTCTCTGCTACAACTCTACAGCTTATGAATTCTCTAAAATCATCATGTTTATGTTACCATGATACAAGGGTGAGGGTGTCTATATTTGTTTTCCCTCCTACACTTCTAAACTATCTAATCTATTAAATCAAATCTACCTACTTTCGTTAAATAGAATTAAATGCCTATTACATTCGACAGATGAGAATAATTTCTCCAGGTTTTTTCATATCTCCAAGACATAAATGTAAGTACGCTTCTCCTAGCTATTACATTAATGCTCCAGATTACAAAATTCAAACTGTTTTCATAAAAACGTGTCCTTTTTGCATCCACGCGTTCAACTGTTCCTTTGACTAGGCGCGTGATTTGTCTTTCTACGATGCTCCTACATCATTTCATTATTGAAAAATTATGTACATGATCCTAACCATGTCATTTACTAGACTTTGATTTAGGTGGATCCAAAAGTAGACTTGCAGATGAAACTAGTGTGTATTCTAAATAGGAAGTTCATGGTTGCCCAAAACAAAGTAATAGGGTAGGTAAGTGTCCAATGGAGCCAATAGAAACCTAAATAAGTGATATGGGAGCTCAAGGAGGATGCAATGTTGGAATCATACCCACATCTATTTTGAAATTTTGATGTAAAGATTATTGTGTATATTCATGGTGACATGCACTAAGGATGGCTCAAAGTGTTGCTACGCGTTAATTTTCCCTTAGCTAGTTCTCGTTTATCATCATTTTGATTTTTTGAGATTTGTCGCACCTCCTTAAAACTTTTCTCCCTACAACATTGCGCACCAAATAAACTCTAAATTTCATAATCCCAGCGATAACGTACATTCCCCTTAGAATTTGGATCATTTAAGTATTGGTGACATTCACTAGCTATATTCATACCAACCTTCATTTTGATATTAAATACAAACCTATAGCACAACATTTACAATTTGGTTTCAAATTGTTGACTTTCATGATTGAATGAAGTTTATGAAATGAAATTTCCAAGGTATGAATCAAGAGCATAGTTTCCAAAAATTGGGAGTTTAGAGGAGGATGGTTTATTAGTGGACTCCGACTATGTCACAATTTGTTTTGTACATCACTCATGATCAATCCTAATTTTATTTTCCTACCCATTCCAAGGAAGCTAGATATTTGACTAGTCAGAAGAAAAAATGCCTTAGGGGTTTTGAGACCAATCTCCCCTAAGCAATAAACCATATGCTTTGGGAATGTCTACTAAAGGTAGTATCAATGATTTGGTAAAATTTAGGATTTGAGGCTACACAAATTAGAACATCTTTTAGTTCACCTCTGACTTTCACCTATGACCTATCTAACCAAATGATGTGGGTTGAACACTTGGTGAATATTGCATTCAATTTTGTACAAATATAGTAGGGAAATGCATTAGAGGATGCTCTTGAATCCAACAAACAATTGTGCACATTTTCATTGAAGATCTCAAAGGTTAATAAGAAAGTTGGTTCTTGAGACATAAACAGTTTTCCTCAAAGGGAAGCATTTATTGTTTCATTTTGAGAGTTGTTAGTCACTATTTTGGTGTTATTATTTATAAAAATCATAGCATATATATCATTTTCCTTTAAAGAATTTAGCAATAATTTCCTTGGGTAATTTTGCATACATCAAGGATTGAGATATTTGATTTGATTTTCATTAAATCCTTGACTAAATTGTATTCCATGGAATCTCGATTACTAGTGGAAGGCTTACTAGTATTTGGTATATTAGAATAAGTTATAATAGTAGGGGATACAATCCAACTCTTCTTGTTGTTTGAATTTTGAGAGTTGGGTGGGAATTTATACCAGACAGGTCCCTTACTTATGAGGATGTAATAACTTTGAATATGTAGTTAATTTTCTACTTAATCCTCTTTAGATATATTAAATATAGGACACTACAAGGATAACACCTTCTTGCATGGGTTTTTACATAACATCCCTGAAAAATTATTCCCTTAACTATTTTAGCTGAGGTTATTAGCAGAGGCGGGTGGTCGAATGTTTTTGTAGAGGTTTTTTTTTTCGGTGCACCTTTATGGTGAATACATGTCAGATTGCACCTAAAACATACAACATGGGTGCTTAAATGTTCAAAAACAACCTCATTATTTATAGCGGAGGTAGGAAACCATAGGGTTTTTCTTAGTACACCTTTAAGGTATATACACATTGATGTGTTCATGAAAAATAAATCCCTAGTGTGTCCATGTTCTAGTAGCACCAAAATACTTTATAGTAAAATTACATCCACTAAATACGTCACAACGATGCCATTGAACATTATGCCCCGATGCACCTAACTATCATCAGGTGCACCACATTTGGGTAAATAAAAAATTTATGAAACCTATTTTCATTGTTACATTTCATCCCATGCTTCCAAGATCTCAAGAAATCACTAATGCTCACATTTATTCCTAATATGCCTTGTTTCAAGTTCTCTACAATGACTTGGATAACTCCATTGTTGGATTCTACACATTTCCGAATTTAAGAAATTACCATGAACGTTGATTTCCTCTCAACAGCGAAACCATGCCTCCTCAGGACATAAGAGACTAGGTAAATTATTTATTACCTTCCTATTTTCATTTTCATCCAATTGGAATTACGATTTAGCTTGAAATTTGGTATTTTTTTCAATTTTGTGCGGTGCACCTGAACGGTTTGACACACCCTAACATGGTGCATACCATGTTAAATTCAGAGTGAGCACCACCACCTATGTGTTGCATATATGTACAAACTGGTGTTGTTCAAGAAATCATATGGTGATAAATTAGTTAAAAAAAAGTAGTGCATCCTTCAGAACTCCCCAACACCGGTGCATGGTTGGCTTCTACTCGCACCGATATATTTCACTTCATAAACCACATCGCTAGCTAAATGATATATAACATTTAACCTAGAGGTGCACCAATTTTAACCAAGCACACTGGGGTGTACCCTAAATATAACGCCCCAACATGTCAATGTTCAAACACGTAGCCATACTTTATAAAAGAAAATACACACACCAAATAAATTGCACTAGTGTCATTGACCATTACACATGGGTGTGCCTAATTTTTGGTAGGCATACCACTGTAGGGAAATTAAAAATAAAATTACCAAAAAGAAATTGATTGTCACAGTACATCCCATGCTTCAAAACTATAGAGCAAGCATCAATGCTCACCTTTCTTCCTAAGAAACGTTGTTTCTGGTGCTCTATAATGATTTGGATAACTCAATTGGTGGATTCACCACATTTCCAAATTTTGAAAATTACCACAAATTTTCATTTCCTATAAACGATGCAACCATGCATCCTTGGGACAAAAGAGACCAGTTAAATTATTTATTACCTTCCTATTTTCATTTTCATCCAATCAAAATTAGAATTTAGCTTGAAAATTGACATTTGTTTCAATTTTGTTTTTCCAATTCCGTGTGGTGTGCCTGAATGGTTTAGCATGCCCCAACACAGTCTGTAGTGTGTTAAATTCATAGTAATAACTACCACTGATGCATCACATATATGTATGCACTAGTGCCATTAAACCAAGTGCACCACAATAAATTATTAAAAAACAAAGAGGTGTGTCCTTTGGAATTCCTCGAAACCAATGCAGAGTGGGATTCTACCTGCACCAGTACATTTCACTTTATTAATCGCACTGCTAGATAAATGATATATAAAATTTAACCTATCGGTGAACCAAGTTTAACCAAACTCATTGAGGAATACCCTAAAATAATGCCCTGGCATGTCAATGTTCAAACGCACTGCCATACTTTATAAAATAAAATACACGCACTGAATAAATCACACCGTTGTCATTAAAAAATATGCACTAGTACACTTCACTTAACTAATTGCACTACTAACATAACAATTTATAAAATTTAACGTAGTGGTGCAACCATTTCAATCTAATGCACCAGTACTGTATAACTAAATGCACAGGGACATATATTCCCTGAATTTGCATAGCAAGGTGTCTCAATGGATTCCTTGTTCCCGATGATTTGTCTTTTACAATTCACTGAGGTACAAAACATCGGTGCTCCACTATCAGGGTGGTATTGGTGCGTTAATAGTAACACATCTCACTGATTAAAATATGATACAAAAGTTTATCTTAGCGGTGCCCATCATTAAAAACTCACTGATGTTGTAGAGATAATGTCACTAGTAAACAACATGCCAATGATCTGGTAGACATCTCACACAGATTCTTTCGGTTTAACAAAGGGAACCTTGGATTTGTGTGCTATAAATTTTAGGGTTTTGGTGCATCTTTGTTAACGAAATGAATAGGGGTTGTTAAAAAGCATTGAAACAATGCAATTAAAACCTATGATTTAGTGTGTATCATCCTATGGGACACACTGCTTCATGGTGTTTTTTTTTTGAGATATATCACCGTCCTCGGGGCAAATCTTTTATTGGAGGTGCACCATTTGATTTTAAAGATTTGTTTGCAAAAAAAAAATGATTTTGTATTTTTTTAAATACACGTCATTTGCATATGCATTTTTTTTTATAATTTCAATCTATTTTATCTATATATATTTTCCTAACAATATTTTTATGTGAATGAGAGATGACGATGATGAGATGAGGAAGAGAAGGAGTGGAAACAAGCCGATATGAACACATTTTTACATGAGTGGGAGGCCAAGGAGCGGGATAGGGAGTTGTACCTTCATCCTCTTTCACAAAAGAAACAATACATTTGGATGGATATTGGCCTCCTGAAATTTTATCAGGAAAGTACATCCCTTAGGGGGAACCTTGCTTTGTTACAACAACCGATCCATCATTGGAATCACATGGGAAGGGGGTTCAGGGTCAATCCTAATATGTGGATTAATACCATGGAGGTGGATGTCTATTTCATCAATGGGTTGTCTAGGAGCGGCTTCTATTTTCCCCATTTCCCTATGCTATCGCCTGGTGTTGTAGGAGAGACCCAGATGGCATATGTGCAGAGATAAGTCAATCCAAATTTTCTTTCATCTTTAGCGTTTCAGGTTCATGGTGTTTAAGTGTGGATAGGTAAATTTTAGAGACATGACATTAGGTTTGTGTGTCACATGCTCTCGTCACTATCCCATTATATCTCTAATGGGCAACATATTAGTTTCTCTATGTTGTACTATGTAGATATTTTATTGTAGGAGTATCGATTGATTAGGTGGGTGGATGTTTGTTTGAGACATTTTTGTCATGCATTAGATCATTGTCACTCTATTTTTCCTAGGATGAGGTTCTTCCCATTCACATCTGAGTTGTATACACTATTGTTTTAGAGGTTTCATTCTACTCAACCAATGGTAACATGCTTTCCTAATCAGACTATGTTTTATGTGTGTATATGCTTGTGGGGTTAGTTGATGTCCAAGAGGGACCAGTCCAAGTTTCCCCTTACTCCGGTGGGAAAGGAGGTATTTTATTTACTGTCTAGCGATGATAATAATGTCCTCGATATTTTAGAGTACCCTTATGCAGGGATCGATCAGAGAGGATTTACAAACATATGATTTACAACAAAGTAGCCACCAAATGAGAGAGATATTATTATTGTTATGTTTTTATCACTCTATTTGCATATGTTATTTCTTATTTAATGCACATGTAATTTATTGTACATTTTGTTTCGATTATATTATTATTATTATTTATTTATTTTGCAGATATTGGCACATATCCTTGGGATGCACCCACCCAACATGAGGATGAGGTAATGGAGGAGGAAAAGGACCAACCTATAGTAGTACAAATACCCCATATGCCATGGAGGTGAGGTACATGATTCCATCTAGAGGTGGGGGATGAGTTATTCCATGTCATGACTAGTCACATAATGGTACCTATACCCCCTAGAGACATATTTTGTGTAGAGGAGATCTCTACTACATGGAGGTGTTTTCCTTTTGACATGATGATGTTGATGTGTCATATTTCTTGTGTCATCAACCTCATCTATATGTTGAGGGGTGATTCTTGTAATCCCAGTACATCTAGCTCATCAACAGAGCCATCCAAATCCTCTAATCCTCCTCCCGATTCTCCTCCACATGAGTCAGTTGTAGCATCTACTGATCCACTTACTTACGCTCCACATGTTTCTGAACTTGCATCCACGTCTGATCCTCCTCCTCCTCCTATTTCACCTCCACCTGTGTTTGAACCTATATCCACATCTGATCCTCCTCCCCCCCTCCTCCTCCACTTGTGTCACCATCTACCGATCATTGTATTTCTCCTATACCACATGTTTCATCATCAATCGTTCCTACTCCATAAAACCCACTACTTTATAACTTTTGCATTCGACTTTCGACCATATACTCAAAATTCAGATCATTTGGAAACAATTATCACATCGGGTACTCTTCATGCACATCTCCATGATATTGATATAGAGACAGTTCATAGTGCACTGTTCCTACATTTTTTTATGGTATAGTTGTTCTTTATATAGGATCTACCTCTGGTAGCATAGATATTGATGCACCTAGATCTAGTGGTGGACCTAGATAATAGTGGTACTCATTGGCATTTATACATATTGTTTTATATTTGACTAATGATCTATATATGACATGTTTATTGCATATTTTCTTGAGATCTATGTTTGACATGTATTTTCATATGTATATCGCTCATGTATATTGTGTTTTTCATATAATGTTATGGTTTTTGTTGTTGTTTTATTTATAAATGTAATATGAGTGTAACATCAAGTTCTACTAAGCACTTTTTACACTGACTTATTCTTTGAGGACACTTGCGAGCAAGTGAGCTGGTTATTATACATTATGATTATGATTTTCTTATGAGTTATGTTATGATGTCATTGTGATTATATGTTAACTTCTAAATGTATATATGTATTGAAAGGTATTATTGATGATTTTCCATGAGTGTGCAAGATACAGGATAGGTTGGTGATGTAGATGACATCAACGAACTTTCTTGGACTCCATATTGAGTCAGGTAGTGGATTTGTAATTGGTTTTATTATTTTATTTACATGGATGTGATTTGTATGATGATTTCATTATGGACGTTATCTATATGGTTTATTGACAATGTTTTTGTCAGTGGATGTAGGCTTGGCGATGCTTGCTAATCTGACTCACATAAGTAGTAAAGAGGTCATGCACATAAACCAAATATTTGAGGGAGAGGTGTGTCAGTGTCTCTGTCATATCCTACTAGCACTCTCACCGTGACTTGAACTGTAGGTTAACGATTACCTAGTTCGATAGGTACACGATGTCATGAGGGAAGAATGAGACAGATGCTCATGAAGAATTCTAAGGTATGTGCAATAAGGCAGAGTCCTTATTCCTTAGAAAACCCTTATTCTCTCAAAAGTTCTATCAAGTACAGTGTTGACTCCAAGCATCGGAAAAACTTCCAAAACTAATCAAAGCTAAGTGACACCCTTGGAGCCCAGAGGTGCATCTTGAAGAGAACACCACACAATTAAATGGTGATTCAATAAAAATCTAGATGGACTAGAAAACATAATGAAATGGTTATACCTTGTTAGAATAGAGTATTAATTAATAATTAACTTATAAGATAATAAATCTAACAAGGGTCTAAGCCTAAATCTAAACCTAAGTCTAAGTCTAAATCTAAATAATGGACTAAATAAAATATTAAACAAGTTAAGATAATTGAGATATAATCAAACTAGAAAAAAAATAGGGAATACTAATTTAAAAGTTGGTTAGATGCACATGTGTGCATGAAAATAATAAAAGATATTTTTAAAATAAAAATAAATTCAAACATGAGAGAATAGGTGTTCTCATAGAATAACATCTTGAGTCAATCTACCACTAATCCTAACTAAAATAAGACTCCTAATCCAACTCAAACTAAAATTTAGTTAGGGGAAATAAATTAAATGAGGGATTGGGGAACTAAGGGACAACTAAGAGAAAAAAATAGGAACACATTGGGGATTGTGAGGGAAAATGCCTAATTAAATAAAATAAAAAGGGAATTTACATGTGCAACTTGGGGAGAGTGTGACACATGTAATGGGTGAATGATCCGTTAATTAAATAATTAAAAATTAAAAAATTGTGCAGGATAACATGTGTCATCGATGATTTTTCTATAAAAGAAATGGAGAAGAGGGGAAAATGATACCACTTTTGTTAGTACTGTTATGCTGCCAAAATATTTCTTGACTAAAGTTTTTATTACGAGAGTTGGGATTCCAAGACTTGAAAAGAGTGGAAGCTTTTCCTTGAGAAACAAGTTTTGGTGCTAATGATTTTCTGGTTTTTGGGTATGGCTCCTTTGCGGCTCAAAGGGATAAGGGGGAAGAAGAGTACCCCTAGCATTGACTGGAAGGTACCGATGAAGTATCAAGATTAACAAGTGAAAGGTTGGACAATGGGCAAGGATAGGCAATGATCCATCTCATCAACAATAAACTATCTGGTTATAGTATTTAAATCAGTTATAGATAAAATCTCCTTGCATAAGTTGTTTTCAATATTATTCATATCTTAACTCTGTATTATTTTGAGCGCATAGAACACTTATATTTAATTGCAATGTAAAGGATCTATAATTTCAAATATTGTCCATGGTTGAAGAAAATGTATTAATTCCATTATATGCCCCGTGGAGTGGCGGTACTAGTTTCTTTTCAAAAAGAATAAAAATGTTGTTGAAAATACTTTAATCTGATGTAATTTCATATACAGAAGGGTTATTTTATCAAATTTTAAATTTCAACGGTGGAGTGTAATCTCTAATTAGTAATGTTAAACTTTCTGTATTTTCTGTAGCTATAAGTATCCTTACATTTGTCAACAAATCTGTTAATTGACCTCATTGCAACTTTCTTTATTTAAAAATGCTTGGAGTGTGCACTTTCTTACCGAGCATTCTTGTTTTGATGTGGCATAAGATCAGTTGTAAACCCCCTTAGAATACTTCGATTCTTAGTCAATCTTCAATAAATTATCTAATATATAGACATATTCAATCCTCTAGTTTTATTATAGGCTTGTTTATACATCAACATAATAAGTTCTACATTTAAAACTATGAACTATTTCACCACTCAACCTCCTGAACCGAATAGGAAATTTGTCGACATATGGTGACAACATGAACTTGAACGTATTTTAATTATACCAAGAACTTGTAAACATACATCTATATTATTGATTAGTTGACGTCTTCCCATCAGACTGATAAATATATATCTATCCATTAGATATCAATCTGTCTTCAGTCGCTTAGCTCTGGTTCTTTCCTCTGTTGAGATTTGGATGGATCTTTCCTCTGTTGAGATTTGGTCACTGCGTTGCCTTGGAAAAAGTACATATATATCTGCAGGATTTGATAGAATCTTGGAATGTAGTTGCACTTTATGTTTTACACATGTGATAATGGACTAATTTCCATGGTAATTCGGTTA